>SOPF01028046.1:41379-83074 GCA_012979155.1 Hypericum perforatum | reverse complement strand
ATGAATCCCTGTAGCTATTGGCTTTTCTATTTATACTAATGAAGCCGTATTACAATTCCATCACTACATTTTTGTACCATCCATAGAATACTCCCTATCTCATAACAGCCTAAAACCATGAGCACGTCAATTATTCATCCCTATCAAGGACTAGGAGATAATTTAACTTTTTTTGGAACTACATAAGTCTGGTTGGGGTGTTTAAACGTGATTACTTTAGCAAACTTATAGTACGTAGACTAAGTGGGCAGTTAAAGTTTTATAATGTTATTAATATATTCAATAAAATAATTTATTTAACACAGTTGACTAATTTCAAAGTCGGACACCTAACAAATTTTGCTTTTCTATAAGTTGATACAAGAAAACCATGTAGCGAGGTCCTATGACGGGCCTGCGGACCAGAGGATCGTGATGGGCCGGACGGACGGACGTGATGTGGACTTCATTTTTCATCAAATGGAGGATACAAAGGCCCATCTATTGGTCTAAATCAGATACGACTTACGAGTTACGAATACTCGATGGCCGATGCAGATGAATGTGGCGAGAATACGGCTGTTCAACCCTTATTTTTTTTAATGTAAATTTTTACACATTGACATGTGACAGAATTTCTGGTATCTGTTTAATCAACATTTAACCACGAACCATCGAGGCATGAATTGAATGTTGAATCATGAACCTCAATTGAAATTGGACTCAAAAATTAACGTATAAATAAAACAGGTACTAAATTTCGCAACAAACATTAGTTTATTGTATTTTTAAAATTCGGATTCAAAAAATTTATTCAATCTAAAACAAACTCTTCATAGTCAGGAATCCTGAAAAAGTTTAATTGCGAAGAAATTTAGATTATGTTCGCAGTCAACATTGGCATAAATCATCAACATCAAATTCAGGAAAAGGAGATGCTTCCAAGAAATCAAGTAAACTACACCCAACTAATTTTAACATATCCCGGGATTAAATATTGAGTTTTATTCATGGTCATTCTTTATTAGCTAGCTCAATGACTTCCAATTGGTAATCCATTACGATAACGGAATCCTAATCTCCCTCCAAGAACTACGTAACAATAATTGGAGGCAGCCTGTTGGGTCATGGTTGACCTAACTTAACGACTCCTTCTGGTGTTTTTTAATTTAATTTGTACACAATAAATAATACATATGTCAAAAATTGAGTTTGAATCTTTGTCAAATTATAAACACTTTGTATTGTTAAGTTAAATATTCTTTGATATATTTCTATTTCACTTAAAATTTACAGCACTTCTAAAGAGTTCTTGACTTTTCTAAATCTTAAAAACACAATAATTTAAAGACTTGTAAAAACTGTGTATATGATTCTTATTTTCCAAAGAGACACGCCTCTAACGCTCCTTAGTTTCCAGTACACAGCAAAGAAAAAAAAATCTAACACGATAAATTTCTAATAAATATTAAAAATTAATTAAACTACTTATAAAAAATACACATTAATTAAAATATTGATAATTTTGTTAAGAAGCACTATATAAAATAAAAATTTCAATAAAAGTGTGTCCTAAACTTGTCCGTACAAGTCATTAACTCGGATTTTTCTTACAAAAACAGAAACAGAAAAGGGAACGATAAAGTAAATGTCGAAACTACCCATAACATCCCAGGTTTAGAACTTAAAACTTTCCAGCGTGGCAGTCAAGGACCGCGAAAAGGAAAGGATGTACCAGGACGTGGGCCCATGTCGTGGTCAAGTTTTGGAACTATCAATTGTTTTTGTAAATCGGGTGAATGATCACATTTTTCTAAGGAAATATAAATATAAATTTGTATTTAATTTAATTTATATCTTTTAAGTAGATTCAAAATTTTAATTGATTGGACAATTTCATTGGTGAACTGTAGTCGTTTAGTCGTATACAATGTTTTCTTGCTATTATATTAATAGATACTGACTAGTCACTCTTCAATTATGAAAGACGATTATTGTCTAATTTGTTTATCCATTAATAAGATTTAAATTCACATATTGATCATACATTACACATTTTTAGTAGTCATTTGATATTTCGGCAGACACAAATTCATAATCACCAAATATTTACCAATAAATTCAGCGTTTTTAAGATAAATTTTTACACAATGTCACATCCAAAATTTGAAAATTGAATTTTTCTAAAATTTTTACAACTCTTTATGTATATAATAACTTTGCCAAATTCAACATTCATTATTATTACTTTTATTGTCTCACTTCCATTTGGCGGCACCAAAAACCAACCTCAGTCTCTCCTCCCGTAATAGCCAACTCGTAAAGCAAAAAAGAAGAAACAGTTCCTGAAACCATAAACGGGACAAATACATACTCGCATGCCACCAAGCAAGCGTAATGGGACCAGTTGGAAACTTGCAAGGATCGCTATAAAGAAATCCCAACGCTTCCCTCCCCTACTCTTTTCTCCGGACGCCTCCTCTTTTCTCTAACTTTTACATGTGTATAATATCACTTTTATTGATCTTCTATTAAGAGTTAAATATTATCAAAAACTTGGAATCGAGAACTTATTAATTAGATTTAAGTTAGTAACTACTGGTTGTTATTTCATTCCTTTTTCGATCTATGTTAAGAGTAAAAAATATGATATCCTAGTAATTTTGACATTTGTAACAATTCTACCTACCAAAAAAAAAACATTTGTAACAATTGACTCGAATCTCTTATCATTTATATCGACTCTTTGTTATTTATCTCCCTCTTTAATTTGTTTATTCTATCTGGCGTGTACAAAATGAAATGATGAATGGAAGCGTCGAGAGCAAGAAATCAGGGAGTACTCTCTCTTTTTATTAATATACCCCCCCATGATCCATTCCAAACCCACGTTCCTCTTCTTCCAAGCCAAACAAGCATCATTTCCATCTACTCCATTTATATATATTATTTTTAACACACAAAATAGTTATACTTATACCACCGTCTCAACTT
This sequence comes from Hypericum perforatum, assembly GCA_012979155.1. Classification (NCBI taxonomy): domain Eukaryota; kingdom Viridiplantae; phylum Streptophyta; class Magnoliopsida; order Malpighiales; family Hypericaceae; genus Hypericum; species Hypericum perforatum. The sequence goes on along the minus strand of SOPF01028046.1, from coordinate 80,101 downwards.
CGTCAATTTTCATTAAACTTTTACTTATAATTAATTACACCAATTTTATTAAAAAACGTACTCGCCTGTCTTCTTCTACTACCTGGGTCTATCCTCCTCGCTTCCTGATGATCCAATCCCCTTTATAATTAAAGGGTCTAGAACAGAGTATAAACCAAACCCCCATTTGCCTTCCAAAAATTAACCTCCAAGTGACAATCCTCATAAATTGTTCCCTTATCCACTAATACCACTGTTTATAGTTTCTGGGTTTCTCTGACTCAAAGACCTTGGCTTGAAGCTAGCTCCTGCATTTGAAATCTTCAAGGAACGGTAAAGGGTCTCTCCTCATTAGTTTTTCTTCTTTGTTTTTTCCACGAATTAAATATAAGTAATAGTTGTTTTTCGTTCGCCATTTCATTAGTTCAAGTAGTTAACTTTTCTTTTACGCTTTTAAATTAAGAGGCAGAACTTCCGTCTTTTCCCTTTTTTTTTCAAGCTTTTGACTCTCCTTTTATTCCATTTCGGGTTATGTATTCTTCCCTGTTCCTGAATTCTGATTAATCCATTCTTTCCAGGTACAAGAAACAGAGACAGACCAAAGTGGTCAAGGATGTTGGGTGAATTCCTCGCAAGATGTCTAGTGTATGTTGCCTAATTATTATTATTTTTTGGGAATTCAAACGTTAATTTTTTTTTTATTGGATATAGAAATATAACGGAGAAATCTTCTACGATGTTTAGGTTGGTGTTGGGATTCGCGTGCCCGGCGATTCAATGCTTCAAGTCGGTGGAGAAGAACAAGATGGATAACCAAGAACTTAGGTTCTGGTGCCAATATTGGTTAGTTTATTTCCCTTTCATTTCGTTGACTTCCAGAAACTGAACGCTAACTATTTAGGATAGTTGAATCAGTAATTTTTACTTGTCGATGTTGTGGCTCATTTAACTTGGAAAAAGAAGTCATCGCTAAATTATTGACTTTTTTTAACGCTAAATAATTAACTTTTTTTTAGGGGGTAAATAATCAACTAGGTGGAACTTATAATTAAATGTAGCCGCCAGCGTAGGCCTAAAAGTGCTCAATCAATCAGTATTATTAGGTGGAAGAAACTTATACTAAGTTAATAATAATAGTCCGGAAATAAATATTTTACCGAACCAAAACAAGTGATGATCATTGGATTTATGATTAATCAGATGTGAGTATTTTATTTTTTGGTTGAGACTAATTAGCATTAGAAAGTTGTAAGTTTCAAAGTTCAAATTTTGGTAAATATAAACAATGTGTAAAATTTTTTTTTTCAAAAAAGAAAATTTATTCTTGATCGAACTAATTTTTTGAAATGTGATAACGTATTACGTTTTAAATACGGTGTTGAAAAGAATATAAGAACCAAAAGATCTCAGAGATTGTGTGATTAGTCTCGATTTATGAATTTGACATGGTTCTGTTTTAGCCACCACCGTCTCATACAACTAGAATTCAGGAACAAAAGTTATTTACTTCGGCGTCCTACCATTTATCATTTAAAAAAAAAAATTAAGACAAACTTGACTGGGTCAGATTTCTTCTTTAACATTTTATTGAATATTCTTTAGATCACGTCGTCACTGTCTTAAAAATTGATCGATAGCCGATGAACTGGTTTTTCAGGATCATCGTTGCAATCCTGACAGTTTGCGAGGGTGTAGCTGACATAGCTTTTGCATGGTGAGTTGCATTACGTTTTTGGTTGATATTACTCTTTGTCCGAATACCCATTAGTTCAATCTCAACAGAACGTTTGAATGTTTACATTTTTAACTGTTTCGACTCGAAATCTTGAGAAAAAAAAAGTTATCTTGATCCAAGTTCTCGTTAGTACATTGTCCCTCTGAGTTTGGTCCTCTATTAATGGTTTGTTCATGTGCAAAAGGTTGCCCGTCTACGACGAGCTGAAGCTGGGGTTCATCATCTACCTATGGCATTCCAAATTCAAGGTAAAAAAAACAGAGCAACTACTACTCTTCTGCTTGAGACGAAGCCTGACGGCTTAAATGGCAGGGAACGAGCCATGTCTACGAGACCATATTGAGGCCGTACGTAGTTGGAAGTGAACCAGACATTGAGGTGAAGTTGCAGAACTTGAAGGTCAGAGTTTGGAACGTGTCCGTTTACTATTGGCAAAACTGGACAGACCTGGGTCAATCTGCTATGTTTCAAATTCTGGATTATGCATCTGGTAAATCTGAGAGGTTTCCCAGCTCCAGAATTGAGGTAAGATCAAACACTTGATCCTAAGAATTAATAACCAAAATTACAGACTTATGAGACAGGACGAACTGGGTTCGATTAATTCGAGGTTAAGTAAGCTATCCGAACCCGAACTAACCAAACCAGGGACCAAACATTGTAGCTAAATGTGTTAGTAAATTGGTTCAGAGCTCCAAAGCTAAATTGCTGCTTAATTACTACAGTACTTGTGTTAAAAGTAAAGCCGTATCAACACATGGCCACCGATAGAGACAATCAAACATCAAACTCCATATAATCAAATGTTATATACACTTAGAATCAATTACCAAATGTAGCAAATCTGTACATAAAAGTAGAAGCCAACCCAGAAAAAGTAGGATCAGCACAATTTATGCTATAACCCACATAATCAAACACAATACCAAACTAACTAACCTTCTTTTTCTTCACAGCAGGAGAACAAGGGCAAGAAGCGATTCGAGCCAAGTGCACCCCCAATGCCACCAACCATACGTGACTTTACCCCGCCTGGCAGCCGGAACTCCAGGAAACGGTCTTAAAGGGGCAGCGACCGCAGCTGAACCACCAACCACGTCGTCTTCGAGCCCACCTAATCCAACGCCTCGCCAGAGGCAATGTCACCGCTCCGGACGAGTCAAACAGAGGAAAAGACGCCCACTTTCCTTATTTGTACAAAAGGAACTGCCCCATTTTTTTTGCTACCCATTATGTGTTAGCCATTTAGAACTATAGACTCTACAAGGAATAGAGAAATAGTATACAAGTAAACCATGTGATTTGTGAGTGTTCATCTCCAATCCAACCCATTCTTTTCCTAATTTAATAGATATAAACCCAGAAATCTCCTAACAAATTGATGCGTACTCAAAGACTCGAACCCGACATGGTTAAGTTAAAACTAACTCCACATTTTTCTCGCCGTTATAAACTTATTTTCCGGCGAAACAAACGGAGCCTTAATTAGGGCGGGAATTGTTATAAAGAGGAGGAGCGGAAAACCCGGCAGAGGGAGAGGAACCGGAGGCAGGATGATAGCCGAAGCCAAATCCGCCGGAAGAACCCCGGCGAGGAGTCCGGCGACGAAGACATCGGCTGGAGGTAAGCGCAGGCCGCTTGCTTCACTAGGCGGTTCCGGATGGCGACCTCGTAAGCCGACCCGCCGGGGCCGGAAGGGGTCGGGGAGTTGATAGAGGAGGCTGAGGCGGAGGGGAGGAGGTCCTTCAACGAGGTATAGGCCAAAGAGGAGTGAGAGAGGACGAGCGGCGGGGGAGGCGGGAAAACGGCGGCGTTGGTGCCCGGCAGAGGGAGGCTGGTGGTGTGGGAATAGGGTTTGGGACTGGGGATGGTTAGGGCTGTGGTTGTGGCTATTGTGTGCCTCCTGGTTAGGGTGGTCTCGGTCTCCATTGGAGAACGAGGAAAAAAGCTTCGAGGAAGGAGAAGAAGAAACGGAGGTTTGGGTTTTTTTGGATGGTACTAAATACTGAAACTATTTATAGTTAAGTGAGAGACTCAAAATTAAGCACAAATTCCAGTGATGTTTATCGGTTTTTTAATCTAATTTATCTGTATTTAAATATCATATAATTTATTTACAAATCAGATAAGTTTAACCCACTAATATATTTAACATTTTGGGTCTCCCGAGTTTTGTACGATTTAGTTTTTGTTAATTTTTTTAAGAATTATTTTTATTCAAATTTGAATTTTTATACGGTTTGGGTTTGAGTTTTTTGGACGGTATTAAATACTAAAATTATTTATAGTAAGTGAAACTCTCAAAATTAAGCACAAATTCCAGTGATGCTTATCGGTTTTCCTAATCTGATTTAAATTTGAAATTTTGATTTATCTGTATTCGAATATTATTTAATTTATTTAAAAATTCAGATAATTTCTATTAACTACAAAATTAACATTTTCTTAAGGCTAATAAATTAACATTTTGGGTCTTTCAATTGTTTGTATGATTTAGTTTTGTTATTTTTTTTAAAAATCTATATTAATCGATTCATTGCAGTGGATAATCAAATAGTTCTACTTTGCATTTGAGACTGATAATTTAAACATCACGATAATATTAGGATTATATAATTCTTATCGGATGTTAAATCAAGTCTCCGTTGATTGTTTTTTTTAGTTAATAAAAAGTCGGGTGATTAGTTTGATGGATTGGAATGTGGTTAATATAAGTTGAGATTTCGAAGGGAGGCAGGCACCTCTTGGCCTCGTCTCTATTTTTTGGGAGATAATGACGTGGCGGCGGCTACAGGATAAATTTCTTTTTGGAGAGACGACGAGAATAGTGGAAAAGGGGGAAGGAAGGAAGGGATAATGGAGGACACTCGCCTCCTCGCTTTCAGCTCAAAACTTGGAGAGTGCATGTGTAGATTCTGTCGAACTAATTCTAAGAGGTGTATTTTTTTTTGGATTTTATTTTATTTGAATTTAGATTTATTGATTTTGTGGCAATATCACAAAATATTTATAAAAAAAACGCATCGGGAGATTGCTCAATGTTGAATTAATAAATTGAGATGTTAGATGTACGTTTTTTAAGTTGATGACCTTCCTGTGTAACAGTCAGCAACGTATAACAGAATATGGTCAATTTTGTTAATGGGAGATGGCTCTATCATTAGTGGATATACCTAACCTAGTTTGGCTAAAGACTTTTGACATCCTTCTCATTTTGTTTAAGCCGTGGTTTGAATAATATCAAATGAGTTTGATCCGGTTGGGTAAACTTATTTTAATAATAGATATTTGTTCGTTTCTTTTTCTTTCGTAAAAAAATAATAATTTGGTCATCATTGATCGTGAATATATTTTTTTTGGTAGAAAAAATTGTGGGTAAATTGTTTTCACAATTCCGGGGCGTGTCCAAAGATTACGGTATTTAAACCCCTCCTAATCGTCGTTGTGGGGGATCAATCCGCAGACCTCCCTACCAAGTACAGCCCCATGCTACCACTGATTGGTATTGATCGTGAATATATGAACAAGAAGAATCGTCCCGCAAATATTTTTCTTCCAAACTGTTTGAGTTACTCCCATCACTAGAATTTGTATTATAACTTATAAACAAACTAGTACTTACGTTAATACTTTTTATTCGGTCAATAAGTGATATATGTAATATTTTTGGAGAGAGAGTTCAATTATTAGAAAAAGTTACCACATATGAATTTTGGTAATAATCCAGATGGAATGAAGAATAATGATATCTTGATTTAATTGTAAAAAACTAAAAATAGTGGGAGAGAGAGAGAGAGAGAGAGAGAGAGAGAGAGAGAGAGAGAGAGAGAGAGAGAACTACAAGACCCTAAAATTAAAAGAAAAGGAAAAAGAAAACGCGTTGGGGCAGGGGAGCGGTTTATAATTCACGGCTTAAATTGTTTATATGTTCTTTTCGTTCAAACAGGCCGCCTCTGTTTGTCTTTGAAAAGGACGGTGGGCTTTATTATCATCTAATTGGGTCACCCTCTAAATGTAAAAAATGGGTAGGCCCTGTCATGTCTTGCCAAACTTTTTTTTTAAATATAAATATTATTAAAATTGTTGACTTCTCAATTCTCATAAAATACTGCATTGCTCCACGAGCTGCAATCCAAACGAAGGACGAGCTTTTTGAATTAGTTCATTGTCGAAATGCTATAGCTTCTGTGTAACCAGAAAGTGAAGAAGTAGTCGAGAGGCACTCATTTTATCTTTCAACGAATTTCTTGAATATATAAACTCAACAAGTTTGAGGTATAAAGAATTCGTAGAAGAATATTTTGTTTTTTATTTGAAGGTATATAAATGTTCACACAAACATTCATCCCAATTGAAATAGTGATTATTTCGAAATTAAATTTTCATTTTTTTAAATGGAATTACCAGTCATTGGTTGGTCGTTGTGGTCAAAATAATGAAATATGGACGGGTACCACTACTAATGTGCCAATCAAGTTGTAGCATGGACCAATCTAACCGCTCCTTTGCACGGTAGCTAGGCTTGGAGGCAAAAACCAGAACGTTTCTTAATAATGTGAGCAAAAAATAAAGAGTAAAATGGACTCATTGTAACCTAAAAAATGGGTTAACGTAAATAATAAATGATTGTTGTTTAGATAGAAAAAATAGGGATCGAGATGAAGTTTTGTGAAGCCAACTATCAATTTATCCAAAAGAAATAAGTTTTGAATACCCAGTATGACTTATAATATTAGCATTTATCTTATCTTATCTTCAATTAATCCTTGTAACAGAACAAAATCGTACAGAGAACGAATTGTACTTGTTCCAACAAGTTATAAAACGTAATTACTTTACGTTACTTTAAATCAACCTTATCCTAGTTATAAACTTCAACTTCTTCCTATTTATCTAAACATAGAATTAGACTCTCAAATCAGCTGGTATTTATTTATCAACCAAATGCAAATTTTTTCTCCTAGTTTTCATCAACAAAATGCATCTCAAGCATCTTTGAAAAGAACTTGAGTTTTAAAAGTCAAAACTTATGTATGGACAACTTACCACTCTCCAATTTAATTTGTTTCTTGTGCTTTCTGCAGTTTCTCAACTCTCATGCAACTATCACGCAAATTCTATGGTCACTTGCTTTCTCAAATTGCTCATAGCCTGCATGTGTCATCTCCTTCCCAATTCTCTATATTTCAATTTCTTATAATTCCTTCAAACGATCGTTAAGAGCTCAAGTACACCGACGAGGTAAAGCTGCAAGGAAATTTCAGACGCACAACTATTTAAATGTTAATTGTATGCAACTTATAGGATACAACTTCATCCCAGAAGGAATGTATGGTCAATTCACCATCGACAAGTTATTTCATACAAATGACTACAAAGACACACATTTTGACTTTTTTCCATGTGGCTCCAAATCTACAAAGGAGCCAAAGGGCATCACCAGTGAAGTAGGCATATATAATTTTGAAGCAATCACCTATGTATCTGTTTAGTTTTTTTACTTAAAAACTGATTCACTCTCTGTCAGGGTTCTTGATCATCTTCTACCTACTCTATTAGAATAGTCCCCTTCTATTTTTTTTCCTTTTATCTCCTCTTTTTCTATCCTTCTCTTCGAAGGGATTACACTGAAAGATCACAACTGGTGTCGCACACAGTGATCACACGCTCGTCACTCACCTGCCAAATTCAGGGAAGTACTCCATGCAGTCTGGCAATAAAGGCGGAGCCATCCATTGGTGGCAGGTTCGAGAGCTGATGTGCAGTAAGACATGATATACTTGTTTTTAGTACAATGATCATCTTTGACTGGAATTCTCCAAACTAGAAGGTACACTGATCTCAAATAGAGTTTCTGACTGGGGAGGTTCTGTGCTCCAAAGTCTCCTTGAAGTATATACTCCATTCAAAATTTGCTGGAACAAGAGTCAAGGATTGAGCAATTATACTTGATGACTGGGAAAATAAAGCTTAAGAAGGTACCAAAAACTATTGATGGATATTGTTCCAAATGTCTGTAATGCTAAGATCAGCAGCATCCGAGTAGATCCAGTAAGAGTCATTAGTCGGCAACAGTAGCACAACATTTTTAGAACGAGATGATATATGTTGAGATTATGGGCACAATCTAGCAGCAATAACTCTACGATTAGATATCAAGCCCATATTTGGAACACAATCACGCACAATCGGAAAGATGCTGCTCCAGAATACACAATTGGAAAGAGCCAATCGAGCCTCCAGCACACAATCAACTCAATCTCTCTAATGGCTAAATCCAGCTCACATTACCACGGCTCCTTAACTGTACATTGTAATCGTTGTCATTAGATTGTAATTAGGATCTACTATCGTGTATATATAGATCTGTAATCCCCAATTGATAAAAGACACTTAACTATTATTCCAATTACAAGTTTTACATGGTATCAGAGCCTACACACTACTAAACATATCACCAACTTTCCAACCCAAGTTCATCCATGGCGGACAATAATTCTGACCAACACGATTCCTCTGTGCTTGCTCCGACTAGCTCAGGGATGATGCAATTCAAGAAATTGGCCAAATTCGAAGGCAATACTGGGTTGAAGATCACTACTGTTACCTTCAATGGTAACAACTTTCTCTCCTGGTCCAAAGCAATTAACATTGCATTAAGTGGACGAGGAAGGTTAGGGTTCATCGATGGGAGCATTCTAGCACCACCCAAATCTGACCCGAATCACTCTGAATGGAGCATGAACAATCATCTGGTAATGTCCTAGCTCTTCAATTCCATTGAAGATAATCTTCACGACCTGTTCAATTTCGTAGAAAGCGCAAAAGAAGTGTGGGATGCGATAAAAGAATTATACTCGCACCAAGAGAACCTTTACAGGGTATTTGAAATCAAGAAGACCTTGGCTGAAATCCAAAAGGACGACAAGTCATTTGTCGAGTACCTAAGCAAACTCAAGGCTATGTGGGAAGAATTGGCTATGCTAAGGCCAAACTCCACTGATCCAACTGTCCTAAAGAAAAGGGATGATGAAGACAAGATTTTTAAGATACTAATGGGACTCGGTCCAGATTTTGAATCTTTGTAGGAGCAAATTCTCACCGCTGTGGACCTCCCTCCTCTAAACTCCGTGTGTACTCGTATATAGAAGGAAGAAACCAGAAAAAGGTTGATGGGACAATTGCCCAGGCTCGAGCCACATGGAGAAACTAGCGCCTTCATCAGCAATTTTGATCCTACTGCACAAGCAGCCAGGAGATTCATTAACTTCAGAGGAGGCTCCAACTCTAGAGAAAGAGGAGGAAGGACTGGAAGAACAAGTATCACTTGTGACCATTGCTGGAGAATCGGGCATCCAAAGGAGAAGTGTTGGATCCTACATCTATACCTCAAGCAGCAGCATTAACAGACAAGGGATAGAAATCTAATCGATTCCCCTAACAATGCTTTCCTTGCAGCTGCAACACCTTCCATACCTTCGAATCTCCAAATTGACGAGATCGCCCAGAGAATTTTGCGCCAGCTCAAGGTGGGAAATGATGCAAACACTACTAAACCAAAGAATTCCAAATTGCCTAATAAAGGTACGACTAAATTACCTTCAATTAAGAGTCCAATAGCTGCACACACTATAACTGAAACTGCTCTTCATGCATTTCAAAAACATAGTTCCGACTTAGACTCCACATGGATAGTCAATTCTGGAGCCAATGATCATATGACGCATAATATGGCCTTAATTAGTGATCTCAAGGAAACCTCAAATCAATTCATTCACATTGCCAATGGCACTAGAGTTCCGATTCGGGGAAGTGGCATAATAAGTTTTTTCTCCACTCCACATAAAATTGAGACATTATACATACCTAAGTTATCCAATAATTTACTTTCAGTGAGTAAATTAACACAACAATTGAATTGTCTAGCCATTTTCTCACCCACCTCCGTTGAGTTTCAGGATTGCTCAACTCGGAGGAAGATTGGTGGAGGAAAATTAATCAATAGACTCTATATGATCACGCAATCACCTAATAATGCTCTCACTGCACAATTGGATGCCACTTCTCACGAACTCTGGCACTGTTGTCTAGGACACCCGAATAAGCATGTGATGAGTTTAATTTTTCCCAATTTTGGTTTGAATAAGCTGAATTGCGATAGTTGTCAATTCGCAAAACATTGCAGATCTCCTTTTATGTTGTCAAAAACTACTTATGATAAACCATTTCAACTTGTTCATTCTGATATGTGGACCTCTTCCATATGCTCGTATGATGGTTTTCGATATTATGTGACATTTATTGACCATTTTAGTAGAAGCACGTGGGTCTATCTTTTAAGGCATAGACACGAAGTTTTTCAAAGCTTTAAAGAGTTCAATCTCTTGGTTCAAAACCAATACGACACAAAGGTAAAGATTTTTTGGACTGATAATGGAACCGAGTATATGGGCGAGCTTAAAAATTACCTGCAAAATTTAGGAATAGTCCACCAAACTTCGTGCATTTATACACCTGAACAAAATGGTATAGCAGAACAGAAAAATTGACTCCTACTTTATGTTGCTAGAGCATTAATGTTTAAGATGAATGTGAAAAAGAAATTTTGGAGCGACGCGGTTCTCACTGCTTGTCACTTGATCAATAAACTTCCGAATACTATATTAAAAGGGAAATCACCACTTGAAACCCTCCTAAATCGGAAGCCTAGTCTAGATCACCTTCGTGTTTTTGGGTATTGTTGTTTTGTTTATATACCTACAAGAAAATGCGACAAGTTAGACCGGAGATCCACCAAGTGCATGTTCTTGGGATACTCGATGACCTAGAAGGGCTACAAGTGCATCGATCCAACTATAATGCAGAAATTGGTCTCTCGAGATGTGAAATTCATCGAGGATGAACCTTACTTCCACGATTCAGCCCAGAATCAGAGACAGGGGGAGACAATTGAGCTAACCAACCAAGAAGAACTCCGACCTCTGCCGATACGTTTTCCAGGGCCACGCACTACTGCCAAACAACTTAATCAACCAGAAACATAAATTGAGCCGAATACAGCAATAGAAGAAGCCTAATCGGCACCACTGGACAACTATGAAGAGAATTCTGAAGCTCAAGGTACAACTCTAACCTTATCTCCAGTTGAAATTGAGCACAAATTGACTAAATGTGATCCCCAATTGAGAAAATCCTCTAGGATTAGACAGCCTAGTAGCCGATTGAAAGGTTTTAAGACATACATAGGCTATTACCCTATAGAGAACCACCTCACTTACGATCACATTAAACCCCGACATTTAGCATTCATCTCAGAATTAGATAACAACGTAGAACCTCAAAATTACCATCAAGCCTTAGAGCATTCAGTCTGGAGAGATGCCATGCGAGAGGAATTAGGAGCCTTAGTTAGGAATCGAACCTGGTCCATAGTTAGTCTACCCGAGGGAGAGAATGCAATTAATTGCAAGTGGATATTTAAAATTAAGCATAATAGCGATGAAACCATAGAGAGATACAGAGCCCAATTGGTCGCTAGAGGTTTCACTCAAATACAAGGTGTTGACTATAGTGAAACTTTTGCACCCGTGGCTAAGATGAATATAATTCAACTCCTAATATCCATCGCAGGAATCAAAACTAGAGAATGGACCGTATAAATGTCAAAAATGCCTTCTTGCAGGGAAACCTCGAAGAGGAAGTATACTTATGGATGCCTCCGGGTCTCAAAATGTCAACTGATGCCTCTCCAAACCAGGTATGTAAACTTCATAAGGCAATTTATAGATTAAAACAATCACCGCGTGCTTGGTACAAGAAATTGAGCAGCGAGCTGATTAACTTGAGATTTCAAAAATGCTACTCCGACTCATTGCTATTTTTCTCTTCAACCAACCAAGGTAAAGTCCTCGTACTTATTTATGTTGATGATATACTGATTACTGGAGATAGCGAATCTAAAATTATGAAATTGAAAGCTAAATTGAAAAAGCGCTTTGACATAAAAGATCTTGGCAAAATTAAATATTTTTTAGGAGTAGAATTTGCCTATTCTTAAAAAGGAGTTTTCTTGAATCAACAAAACTACATGCTTGATTTACTTAAGGAAACAAAAAACCTTGGTGCGGCCATATTTAGGACTCCTGTTGAACCTCAGATTAAAATTGAGAATGACAAAGGTGAATTGGTTGCTAATGTGAGACGTTTTCAACAAATCGTAGGAAAACTCATTTACTTAACCATCACTAGACCAGATATAACATACGCGGTTCAACTTGTTAGTCAAATTATGCACTCTCCCTGTGACATTCACCTCAATTTAATGAAGAGAATCCTTCAATACTTAAAGAGTTGTCCGGGAAAAGGCATTCTTATGCAAAACCATAAAGATTTGGATGTGCATGTTTTTGCAAATGCTAGCTGGGCTGGAAAGGTCACGAATCATAAATCAACCACAGGTTATTGTGTCTTTCTCGGAGGGAACCCGATAATTTAGCGATCAAAAAAGCAAAAAGTTGTGTCCCTATCCAGCGCAGAAACTGAGTATCGCACCATGGTCGCAGCATCTTATGAGCTTACTTGGGTGCGCAATCTCCTCTCAGAATTATGCATTCAAGTACATTGTCTAATGAAGTTACATTGCGATAATCAAGTAGCCATCCACATTGCCGCCAATCCCGTCTTCCATGAAAGGACCAAACATATCGAGATAGACTGCCATTTCATTTGGGACAAGATTCAAGACTGATTAATTATCACTCCATTTACGCGAAGTGAAGAACAAACAGCCGATGTCTTTACGAAGGCCCTTGGAAGCGTAGCATTCGACTATCACCTCAGCAAGTTGGGAGTTCGTGACATTTACTCACCAAACCCACCAACTTGAGGGGGAGTGTTGAGATTATGGGCACAATCTAGCAGCAATAACTCAACGATTAGATTTCAAGACCACATTTGGAACACAATCACGTATAATCAGAAAGATACTGCTCCAGAATACATAATTGGAAAGAGCCAATTGAGCTTCCAGCACACAATCAACTCAATCTCTCTAACGGCTAAATCCAGCTCATATTACCACGGCTCCTTCCTTAACTGTACATTGTAATCGCTGTTATTAGGTTGTAATTAGGATCTATTATCGTGTATATATAGATCTGTAATCCCCAAATGATAAAAGACACTTAACTTCCAATTACAAGTTTTACAATATATCTCTCTCAACCGAATCTACATATGCTTTGGAGGTCAGAAATAACAGTAACTCAATAATTGCACTTACATCAACGGCTAATTGAACAAGTTTAGTCATCCCCCTACGTAACTCTTGTGAGGTGCTAGGATTGGAGGACATGAGTTGTGACTGATCTACTGGATTCAATTTCCATTTGCGCTCTGTCAGCAGAAATCAGCTTGGTCAGGGGGATTCCACTTGACCCTGGCGTAAAAGCATGTGGCAAGCTCATTCTTTGCTTTGGACCATTAATGTCCTCAAAGTTCTCCTCAAATTGGCTACATACAGAAGCAGAAATTATGACAATGAAAATTATCACACAAGTATGCACCTAATCTCTTTAAAAGTTAACCGAACCTTACAAGGTAACATCAATAGGGCCCAAAGAGCTTCTTAGGATAATTTTGTATCTTCATCTTGGATAATCAACAGCCTGGTGCATATAAGAAGAGTTACATTCACCAGTTCAAAGAATAGGAAGAGTTGAGTCGCATAAATAAGAATCTTTCTGTTCTCCCTGTAAACCTATTTCCTCAAGATCGGATACTTCAAGGGTTGTTCTGTGGGGAGCTTTAACTGCTATGAGAGCCTGATTCTGGCCAAAAGAACCATGACGAATATATCCGAATATCAAACAAGATTTTCCCTACACATAAAGAAAAGAACCATGACAAGTACAATTATTCGGAAATAGGGAAAGCTCTTGACGTCTTTTTTGGTAACAAAAAGCCATCTGAAGATGTCAGAAGACCACTGGGTAAGGAATCATCCGGAGCATCAACAACTGAAGACTATTGGATTAGAAACAAAGAAATGGGACCTTCAAGCAAAATCTCTGAAAATTTTACTTTCTTTTCCTTGACTCCTCTGATGCTTCTTCTTTGCACTACACTGCCTTCTAAGAAGCAAATATTCTTCTCACTTTTCCATCCTTTCATGATCAAGCATCTTCCCTTAAACACCTTGCACCACTTGTTTATGCCAAAATACTTACATCCATCTAATGTCAATACACCCAACGAGATGACATTAGCTTTACTCGAAGGCACGTACTTCACATTATGGAGAATATGGCTTGTACCATTATGAAGCATCATCCTTATGCTTCCAGAACCTTTAACCTTCAACTTCTCATCGTTAGCTAAGTTGAAGTGATCAAACTCTCCATTAGTATTCAAGGTGTCAAACATGGCTTGATCTCGACATATGTGTATCGAGGCAGCGGTATTCATCACCCACTTAGATTTGTCAACCTCCTCATGTGTTGCAAGATAAACATCGCCATCACCTACATCGCAGACCACATTGGTATGAGAGTCACTATCATCCTTGCTTCGAGATGCCTCCTTGAACCTTTTCAAGTCCTCCCTCAATTCATGACATCTCGCTTGAATATGACCCTTCTTCCCACAGTAATAGTACTCCTTGTCACTGTGATCTTGGCGCTTCCGAGATTTTGATCTCCATCTAGGATTACCTTGCCTTCTTGATAGGTTTCTTCCTCGCTTTCATTCTTCTTCTCCCACAACTAGTACGCGATCTTTACTTGTGTTATCATCGTCATCCTTCAGCATTCTCTCACTCTAATGCAAAGCTGCCATCACATCATCTAATGTGAGAGTTGTTCTTCCTACAAGTAGTGTTTGAACCAATGGCTTGTAGGACTTTGGTAGTGACGCTAATAACAACAATGCCTGCTCCTCATCTTTAATCTTGTCACCTTCATTCATCAGTTAGCATACTAGTTGATTGAACATATTTATATGATCATGAAGAATATATCCTTCTTTCATTTTGAGCGAGTATAACTCCATCTTCAAGCATAATCAGTTTGTGAGTGACTTGGATGCATAGATTCCCTCGAGCTTGTCCCACAACGCCTTCAATGTGGTCTCTTTCAACACACTAAATTAATCTTAGGAGTAAGTGCTAGCCGGATTGTACTCACAGCCTTCTTCGGCATCATGCTCCATTCTTTCTCATTCATGGAGGCTGGCTTCTCCTCATCTAGAGCTTGATCCAAACCTTGCTGCACCAATAGGTCTTAAATTGTACTTTGCCACAACGTGAAGTTGGTCTTCCCATCAAAGAGTGGGAGCTCAAACACCTTCGACATATTTAATGCCATCACACTATCAGTATTCCCGTTCCTCTACCACCACGAACCTTGGCTCTGATACTACTGTTGGGAAAACAGGACACCTCAACCTTTACTAGGATCACAAGTTAAGGAAACTCTTGTACACTCACCCCACCCAAGACACAAAGACTCACTCAAATAAATAGTCTTTATTAAAATGTACAAGAGAAAGTTTACAAAGGAACGAGTATCTCACTCCACTCTTTCTAATTGGGACTACTTTACTCTTTCTTACTTATGAGAAGCCTTTCTCTCTATCTCTTCTTTTTCCTCTCTTCTCTTCGTGGATTGGTTAGGAAGCCCCCTACCCCTATTTATACTACTCCACCTCCTCAATGAATGGTAGAGATTAATTCTATCCTACAGTGGAGATTGATTCTCTAGAATGCTCCACACACTCTAGAAATCTCTACATTATTCTATTCTCTTCCATCTCCTTCTGTACTCTTCTATGGGCTTCCATACTCTTCTATAAGCTTCCATATTCTTCCATAACCTTCCATACTCTTCCATAAGCTTCTGGAAGGTTCTACATAACTCTAGAATATTCTAGAGGATTCCACACATCTCTACAAGATTCTAGAGAGTTCTACACTTCTCTAGAAAACTCTATACTATTCTAGAGAATTTTACTCATCTCCACATAGTTCTAGAATTCTCTAGAATTTCACAAACTATTTGAAAATTATGAATTACATCCTAACAAGTTGAGAGTCAAAATTGTCGAACCTTTAACAAAGAGCCATTAAAGTCATCTTCTCCAGGCCCCAAAGAGTCAGGCGGACCCTAAAGTAAGGAGAGTTAGATAACAAGTGAAATACAGAGAAGGAAACAATAAAGTTCAAACAACCAAAATGCTATTAGTTTATACACGTCCAACGTATCCTGTTCCGAAGCTTCTTTTCGATGAGCCCAATTCCTTCTAGAACATTCATTATATCGTATATCCATCGCTTTTGAACCTGCTTGCCAATTAGCATCTCAACGCAAACAACCAAAACACATGTAATCGGAGTTGGTAGGGTTAGATTGGGAGGCTTAAGGTGATGGAGGGGTTTTAGAAGAAAGGAGGGAAAGGGAATATTTGGTTTGAGGGATAGGTTTGGAGGGAAACCGATTTCTCTTTTTTTTCTTCTTCTTCATATTATATGTATTTGAAACTGATTTTTATGGTTTCTTATGTATACATTTACATAGATCCACTGATTAATTTAGCTCTCAAGCTTTTAAAAGATGGGATTAGCATGTACGACGCGAACTATTAATACATTAATCACCAACACGAACCAAATAATTAGGTGGGTCAAACTTCTGTCCACAAGTGTTGTTGACTTGACACCAACACTTGTGACTCTTTGTCAAATAGAAAAAGAAAATTACAAAAAACAAATAGAAAAAGAAAATGGAGAGGACGAGCTGAAGGAAACGAGAGAGAAAAATGAAAAATTCGAAATGTTATAATAATTTTATAATTTTTAATTATCTCGAAAGACCATAGAAAATCACCTAACATAAACCGGTGACCCAAGAATTGACAAAATAAAGTTTAGTGACAAACTTTTAAAAGCTTTTTACCCAACTGATCATGGGAACATTTGATTCCTAAATGATTCACCGGTAATTTTATAATAATAACCTGAACATGAATAACTATTAAATTATAATTAAACAAAAATAACAATCTTAAATAATTCATATTCAATAGTTCACTATATCCATTAATCTAAAACTTAGTCTAAAATGATATTGTTTTCCAACAAATATTAGTTATTTTCAACTAATCAGTTTCAATCCAGACTGAACTCAAACTAGTGTTTCATCTTTTCTTTAAAATCCGACAAGAAAAAAAAAACCACCAGTGTCCAAAAATCTAGGAATGTGCTAGAACGATCCACCAACCAACCAACCAACCAAACAAAACCTCCCCACTACTATATCTCCTCATCCCTTTCTCCACCTCACACACACCCACAAACACTACAAACTTAGCTAGGGGAAACACTTGGAGAGACAAAGATGGCTTTGTCGGCGGCTGTTTCAACGACCACGCTCCTACCCGCTGCGGCTGTCACCAAGTCAACGGCCAGGCCCACCACCGGCCCACGGACCCTGTCCCTTCGGAGCCCATTCCTTGGCCCCCGCCTCGCCTCACGCGCTCCCCCAGCCTCTCGACGCGCTGCCCGCTCCTTCGTCGCCAAGGCAGCAGTCGGTTTCTCTCTCTACAAAATTATGTTTTTTAATTATCTTTTTTAATAGTAAATTTGGCATCTTGATTAGGGTTTGAAATTTGCAGAACGAATTGCCGTTGGTGGGTAACGTAGCGCCCGATTTCGAGGCCGAGGCGGTCTTCGACCAGGAATTCATCAAGGTAAATCTCCGACATATTTACAACAGCTTGTACTGTTTGCTCGGAATTGTAGCTAATTTTCCCCCTTTTAATTTTTTTAAAATGTTTTAATTCGGTGTGGTGTTGTTTCGATGCTTCGCTGTAGGTTAAGCTGTCCGATTACATTGGGAAGAAGTACGTGATTCTGTTTTTCTACCCCTTGGACTTCACATTTGTGTGCCCCACAGGTTCGTTTCGGGGGTTTTTGGCTTTGCGAATCGTGTTTCAGGCTTGGCTGTTTTTGCTGTGTGTAGTGGTTGAGCTTTGATGTTTCTGTGTAGAGATTACTGCATTCAGTGACCGCCATGGGGAGTTTGAGAAGCTTGACACCGAGATATTGGGTGTCTCTGTTGACAGTGTGGTGAGTTTTCGTGTAACCTCTTTAGTGGCGTTTGAGGCTCTGTTTTGAGCGGGCACACGGTAATAGATTTGCATAAAGTTTGTTCTCTGGCAAAAGGCACTAATTGGACGATCTTGTGGAGGGTAGTAATAGCCTAAAGAGGCGGAAGAGTCAAGGTGCATGGAATGAGATGCGAAAACCAGAATGCATATGATTCCGGATAATAAAAAGTAGTTATTTCTAGTTAATCTGCAGTTAATATCTATTATGAAGTTGCGGTTTTGAGTTTTACGGGTCCATTTAAGTTGATAACACCTCTGTTATAGCTCAAGTATCAACGTGGAAAATGTGTATGTCTAGATTTTACACATTGTGTTTGGCCTATTCTACGAAGGAACAATCGTTGTCTTTGTCGTATCTACCGGTCACTCGGATTAGTCATTCATTTATTAGGCTCCCGATATGGCTGCTTTGGAAAGTTCCATTTATGTTTTTATCCTTTGTTAATACCCTATTAAGTTTATTATTGGAGGCTAAGTTCTTTCTCTCCTTCGGGTTCTCTTCCTAGTTCTCGCACCTTGCATGGGTCCAAACTGATAGGAAGTCTGGTGGCCTTGGAGATTTGAATTACCCATTGGTTTCAGACGTCACCAAATCTATCTCAAAGGCTTTCGGAGTTTTGATCCCAGATCAGGTATGAATAAGGCTCCTTTACATGTCGAATTGAGACACAGTTATCAGTATCACTAAGGTGTCTTCTTTAGTTTTCTTATTGGCCGTGGCTCTTCTCATCTTTGGATGCAGTTTTTGTAATACTAGCTGCAGCCTTTACAACCTTCACCATAATGCCATCTGTCCATACTTTCTCTTAACAATTGTGGGTTTAATGCCAGGGAATTGCTCTGAGAGGGCTGTTCATCATCGACAAAGAAGGAGTGATCCAACACTCCACCATTAATAATCTCGCCATTGGACGTAGTGTCGACGAGACCTTGAGGACCCTTCAGGTGATTATTTTCTGCATGTATCAATGCTTATTCATCCAGTTTAACTCCCTGAAGAAGTGAATGGATGTACGGTCGTCATTTATAACCCGTGCATCGCCCCTTCGATTTGCAGGCCTTGAAGTATGTGCAGGATAACCCGGATGAAGTTTGCCCTGCTGGGTGGAAGCCTGGGGACAAGTCCATGAAGCCGGACCCGAAACTTAGCAAGGACTACTTTGCAGCTATATAGAGGCAATATGAGTACTTCTTGTGGCAACTTTCTTTTCCCCTTCAATGTAATGCTTTTTGTAGACGCAAGTTTAGAAGAGCCGCGTTCCTGAAATAAGAAACGGTTGGATGAGACTCATACTTTGAATCTATTGAACGGACTTTTTTTTCTCCATATCTATTGTGTCCGAATTTTGTGGATCCACAGGTATGGCTCAAGTGATTAACGACAGAGGAAGTTTGAACCACGCTAATCGTTATTAATCACCTGTCGATAAAGTTATTCTCGTATAATTAGTAGACCAACTCATTTAGATTATCTAGGTAAACATTTAGATTATCTAGGTAAACATTTAAATCATCTAGGTAAATATCGATGCAACTAGCGCCAAAAGTAGGGATGACAGAAATGCCCATACCCTGAGGGTCGGACCCTACTCTTACCCCGGGGGTTGAGGGTCTGTTGACTTTGACTGGGTCTAGGATAGAGTATGGGTATGAATCTACATTTACAGATAGGGTCTAGGGTAGGATATGAATCTATGAATTTTTACCCTACCTTTACTCATTTACCCTAATTTATATCATATTCTAACTAAATTTTAACTAAATCATCCTTAAATTATAATTAGACTTTTTATTAATATTTTTTATGTATAAAATATAATATATTTCTTAAATATGTTCTATGAAATTGACTTTTTAAATTTTCTTTAGTCATATATTAAATATTTTTTAATATATTCATTATGATTTAGTTCAAGTTTGTGTTAAAAAATATCTTGCGTTTAATTCAAGGGTCGGACCCTATAAGACCCTATAAGACCCTGTAGACCCTATAAGACTCTGAGGGTAAGGGTATGAATCTACTAATGAAATTTTTTAGGGGTCTAGGATAGGGTATGGGTCTAATTTTTCAAACTAGGGTATGGGTAGGGTCGTGCCAAAACCCTACCATACTCTACCTATCACCATCCCTAGCCAAAAGGCACAGTAGAACAAACAAAATCATATCCAATAGTAAAAGAAAATTGGAAATAGAATCTGCCTCAGATGCAACACGGGCACCTAAATGATTCTTGTCTCATATTTGCTAATTGTCAATAGAACTTGGGAGCGAGAAAATGTCGATCTACCTTGGATAATTGATAGAACAGTGTAAACTTATTCTTGCTAATTTGCTTTTCATTTTTTGGTTTTATAGTCCTTTTAAATTTGACATTAGTTATTAGCTTGTTTTCCCTATTGGGTTTGGCCTACCCATGAAAGTGATTAGGCAACATCTACCACCACCTTGCAAATTTCATCACATCCCATTTAGTAAAATCTTAGTTTCGGTAAATAATCGATATGAGGATGGATTAGATAAAAAAAAAATTATTTTATACCGTACGAAATAAAAAGGTAAACTGCAAAAGATGGTATATCATCTCGATTATATCAATATTGACATGTATAATTTTTTTTTGCAAAATTGCAAAAATTTAAATAAAAAAAGACATGTCAATGTTAACAAAATCATGTCAATATAATTAATTCATTATTTTATGGTCTCGAATTTTTTTCTCGTCTAAAAAAAATTGACAATGTTAACATATAAAACATACAAATATGACAAATAAAATATGTCAATATTAAAAACCGAAATACGTCAATGCAATCTATTGTTATTTTGTACTATTTAAAATTGGACTTTCAATCGCAATCGCTTGTTACTTGGACGACGATCATCCTTGGGAGATCTTCTCCTAAATTTACGGGGTGCTTCACCAAATTTTTTTAGACAGTTGTCTCAACACATTCATGTCTTTCCTTGTAGTATGACATGGGTTAAAGATCTGTGTTCATGCTAAGAATAGTTCAAATTTGAAATTTGTTAGTTGTTGGTTTAAATTTAGGGAAAAGTCCATAGACGGTCCTGAGATTTTAACATTTTTGCGACATAGTCCTGTGTTCTGGAAACGTTACATTTGGTCCTGAGGTTACACGTTTTTTTGCGAAAGAGGCTCGGTGACATCCCAAAGCAAAAAATGCTCCGAACCAAATTTAAAATATCCATTTTGGTTCCTTTGTTTTTGTAAATTTTTTTATAAATCAATCTCTCCTCCTCCCTCCTCCCTCTCTGCCCTCCTCCACCCCTCCTCCCCTCTCCTCTCTCCCACCTCTCTCCCCTCTCCTCCCTCCTCCTCCTCTCTCCTCCCTTTCTCTCCTCCTTCTCGTCTTCTTCCTCAAGAAAGAAAGAAAGAAAGAAAGAGACCAAACCAAAGAGAGGAGAGGGAGGAGAAGGAAGGAGGAGAGATAGGGAGGAGAGAGTAGAAGGAGGAGGGAGGAGAAGGGCGGAGAGGGGGAAGGAGGAGGGAGGAGGGGAGAGGGGTGAATTTTTACAAAATTATAAACAACGAAGGAACCAAAATGGATATTTTAAATTTGGCTCATAACATTTTTTGCTTCGGGATGTCACCCGAGCCTCTTTTGCAAAAAAAAAAAAAGCATAACCTCAGGACCAAATGTAACGTTTACAGAGCACAGGACTACGTCGCAAAACGTTAATACCTCAAGACCATCTATGGACTTTTCCCTTAAATTTAAGATATGGTGAACAAGTACAAGGTATCAGTCAAAGTCCACCGTTTTGTTTGGAATATACAAGTAAACATATAAGAGCTCAGACCCAATCAAATAAATCTTAACGGCTATAAAACGAGCTGTACAAAATGTCAATTCCGCGGCTACTTTTGGGCTACGAACTGTAGCTCCTTTTATACCATCCCCGAAAGCGATGGTACCCCTTACAATTGGTGAAAATACCCACCCCTACAACAAGTAGTAGTAATTCCCACACAGCTCACACGGGGAACCGTCTCTAATCAGCGGCTGCGCGCATTAACAAATATTTTGCGTTGAAATTGAGGTGAAATTTTTTTAATGAGCTCAAGAATAACAAATATTTATTTAGGGTTGAATATTATTTGATCAATTTCATTTTTACAAAGATGTTTTTATATTCATCTAAATTATATTATAAAGACCATTCAAGATCAATTCATTTAATTTTATCTATTCAACTCCGATACTCTATTTGAGTTATTATTTATATATTCCTCCGAAAAAGTTTTGCATCCTTGGCGGTGGCAATCCCACTCACCCGAAAATCGAACATGATTCTCTCTCCTGTCTCTGTCCCTACAAACACTTTTCCGTTGTCTTCTTAACGTCGCAAAAAAACCATAACACAAACCAAGTCCCTCCCTATCTTCTTCTTCACTGAACCACAAACAATGGCCATCCCTCTTCTCCTTCTCTTCTTCTTCTTCTTCATCTCTTTCCAAGTCCAAACCTCAACCCAAACCAAAATAACCCTCCCTTTGATCCCAACCATCCGCCCCCCGTCACCCGACGACCCTCTCCAAACCCTAACCCACCTCGCCTCCCAGTCCATCTCCCGGGCCCACCACCTCAAACACCCCGTCGTTAATGACGTCACCCCCAACAACCACCACTCCGCCTCGCTCGTAACTGTCAAGGCCCCGCTCTACCCACGGGGGTACGGGGCCCACTCGGTCCCGCTAAGCTTCGGCACCCCTCCCCAGCCCTCCTCCTTCGTGATGGACACCGGGAGCAGTTTAGTCTGGCTTCCTTGCACCTCACGCTACCTCTGCTCCGGCTGCTCCACTACAACATCTTCCTCCTCCTCGGTTCACGCGTTTATCCCGAGGAATTCTTCCTCCGCGAAGCTGATCGGATGTGCGAACCCGAAGTGCGCGTGGCTCTTCGGGTCCGACATTCTCTCGAAATGCCCTTCTCCCAAGCAGGCCACCGAGGCTTGCCCTCCTTACTTTATACAGTACGGCCTCGGGTCCACTTCGGGTTTATTGCTATCCGAGACGCTGTCGTTTAAGGAAGAAGCTGGCTACTTCCCGGACTTCCTCGTCGGGTGCTCCGTCGTCTCCTCCCATCAGCCTGAGGGCGTCGCCGGCTTCGGCCGGTCGTCGGAGTCCCTCCCTTCCCAACTCAAACTACAAAGATTCTCCTACTGCCTCGTTTCCCACAAATATGACGACGTTCCACGGTCGTCAGAGCTCGTCCTCGGCGGCTCCGAGGCCGCTGCTGGCCTGAGCTACACCCCATTCCGGCCGAACCCGAACGCGTCGAACTCGGCGTTTAAGGACTACTACTACCTCAACCTGAGGCGGATCATCATCGGGGAGAAGGTGATCAAGGTCCCCCACGTGTACGCCGTCCCCGGCCAAGACGGCAACGGCGGGACCATCGTTGACTCCGGGTCAACGTTCACCTACATGGAGAAGCCGCTGTTCGATCTCGTCGAGGCCGAGTTTAGAAGGCAGCTGGGGAACTACACGGCCGCGAAAGACGTGGAGGATCGGACCGGTCTCAAGCCGTGCTTCCGGATCTCCGGCGAGCCAGTTTCCTTGCCGGGGATGGTTCTCCGGTTCAAGGGTGGCGCGAGTATGGAGCTCCCGCTGAGCAACTATGTGGCGCTTCTCTCCTCCGACGCCGCTTGCTTGATTTTCGTTACCGACGACGGCGGGAAGGCCGGGCCGGCGGCGAGGGGCGGGCCGTCGGTGATACTCGGGAATTACCAGCAGATGAACTACTACGTGGAGTATGATTTAGAGAAGCAGAGGTTCGGGTTTAAACGGCAGAACTGTCTGTCGTCCACATGATTAAAATTATTGTTTTTACTTTTTTTTCCGTTAACTTTTAATGAGTTTGCTAAATAAAATTGTGTGTAAGAATAACATAGTAAAAAGCGAAAATATACTTTTGCGGATGAACGAAACAATCATAAGCTTAGAAAAGTTGGAGTGATGTCTTGAATTGAATAGGAAAATAATAGTTGTCTATTGGCAAATAATAGCTGCGTTGAAATTATGGATAGTTGTTATTATTGTGTGAAATTTTTATTCTATTTTATATTTTAATGTTTTGATTTTGACACAGTTGTGTGTTGTGTGTGATTTTTCTTTCTGATCGTTAATGATTCCAGTTAGATTTCGTAGTCTGAGTGTTCAATAATTACAACATTAGTCTACTCTCACTCATGATTCGGGCACAATAAAATATATGTTTATTATTTTTGTCAAGAAAATATATGTTTATTGCTTTTGCTTCGGTGTGAAGTTTTCCCTTTTTTGTTTGTGGTGCGAAAGTTTTCCGATGTTTTACGGACGGTTCGTGAGATATGTTGTCTATGAAATGATTGCCTCTATATCAATTTAAGTAGATAATCCTATAATTTCTCAAAAAGGTAATTCTGTAATTATGTTTTTTTTTTCTGATCTCCTAATTATAGTAAAATCTCTAGAAAATATTATATTTAATGTATAGCTTTTTTGAGTGGGTGTTGATGATTCCCGTAAAAAAAACGTAAATTTCTGAATTGAATACTCACAATATTATTGCAAATGCACGAGTAGACTTTCTTGACGTTTCGACTGAGATTAAAATGCAAAACAGTATGTATTTTTGAAATTTGTAAAGGTAGACAATTCCTGAAGTAAAATTTGTATCCATAATAGTTTACTAAATACATCAAAGATCAGATATAATGTTATCAAATATAAAAAGAAGATAAATACTATGTATAACAGATACAATAATGTCCCCAAAACAATCAATCCAAAGAGTCCTATAACCAACTAAGACAAACCAAACATACATAAAAAAAGAAAAGAACACCATCAAGCAATAACAATCAAGAAAGACCAAAAAACCAAAAAAAAATCGAATTGAACTATATATTTGATCAGATAAAAGATCTTTGACACATTCTCCTCCCATGATACGTCCATCGCGATGACTAGAACATATGTTTTCTTAAATTGATAAAAGGCCAATTTACGTAGAAAAATAGAGATGATGTAGTGTGGCCGTGCAAAAGGCAAAATATGAGTCTAATTTTATGCTTTTATCTTTCAAGTAGACCCCATTATCGTGGCCAATTTTGCACTACACTTGGGATTGTGCAAGTTTATAAAGTAAATTTGTATTCATTTAGATAATGTGGGCTTGTCAATGTTGTTGTCATCACACTCACGGCGTCTAGCTCGTTATTATATGCTGGCGCTATAAAGCAGGACGCGCCAAACGCCTTCCTATTGGGATCACCTACGGTACACGGCCATCACCATCATCTAAACTTTTGCTGCGCACAAATTAACATGTTAGGTTTGTTCAAACGATAAACTACTAACATGGTAGGCCCAATTTCACTTTTTAAGAAAGGCATTTGATAATATTCTCGGTCTGGTTTATTATCTTTGTTCCTTAATTTTTTTTTTCAGCACTCATGCACTCTCGACAAACTTTCGCTAAAAAATAGGTGCTTTTTTCGATATAAGTGGTACATTTAGATTACTTAGCTTTTCTTAACATATCTAGAATATTATTTCATGCATCACAAATTAACAGATTTGGTCGAATACGATGGTGGAATTTTGTAATAAGGATGTAACATTAGATAAAAAGGTTCACGAATTTTTACATCAACGAAAGAATCCAGAAACTTTTTCAATTAACATTGTATACGTTTTATTTATATTATTGGTGAAATTTTGATGCCAATTAATAAAAAAATATGTTTGTTTTCAATCTTAAATAGTAACAAACGATAAGTAAAGTTTTTCTATCATTCTTTAACACTGCTATGTTCAGAGAAAATAAACTTGAAATGTATTGTTTATGTTAAATTACGCTTGTTAATCTTCAGACGTTAATTCTCGTCTATATTTATTTCAAAAAACTATGCACTGGTTTATGAGGTTTCTCTTTATTGATAGGATACGTAAGAGACTGGTTATAATCCTACCAATGATGGATAGGTTTATTTCAATTAGGACCACTGAATCAAAATTGGGGTTATCTTTATTTTTTTAGAAAACTTTTGGGGTTATTCAGGACCACATTTCGTTTCGAAAACTATGGTTATCTTTGGGTTTCCTATGGAGGACCACTTCATTTACGTCGATGCTTACGTATCTTACATAATTCATAGGTTCTATTTGCCAGATGTTGTACCGACTGCGCAGCCATTATTAATTGCGCTGTTTGGAATTCAACAATTTCATGTACCATATTGCAGTGAGCAGGGTAATATAGTTTTAAATTGAATATACCCTTTAAAATGTGACAAAACTGTTGTAATGATTTGAAGATCCCTAATTTTTTTTTCTCTTCTCTAACCTAAATTTCACACTCCTCACTCTCCTCCAACCAAAAGCAAAACCTTACCTCCCTCCTCCTCCTTCTCAACTTTCCCAGCCGGCCGATCCTTTTTCCTACTTATAAACCTCGAAAATAATAAAAAAAAAATTTTGGCCATTCAAGATATCCGACCTTGTTCTAATTGATGGAACCATACATGTATTTCTGTTTGAAAATTTTGATGATTTGGAAAGATTTTTACAAGATCTAGGTAATGAAACTCAAGAAATACTACCACATGTCTGAACGACAGTAATGGTTCGAACGGACGAGAATGGTGTTTGCAATTTTTCAAAAGTCGCAATGGTTCATAGCAGTCGTTCAAACGATGATGAGAATGATATTTGCAATCTTCAAGAAGTCTTCATGATGGTGATTCGCATGACGATGATAATATTACAAATATAATACAACGTACGGATTTTTGGTGGCGTTGACACTGATCTTGTTTGACTTTGATTCGGTTTTATTCCAAGTAAATAGTAATTTTTTTTACAGTAAGATTGGTTGTTTGTTTCATAATTTATATTAGGGGTGATATTGGTTTTGTGTCATTTATGTTAAGACCTTTATTGAGTAGGATGTAAACAATTATCATTTTACGTACGTGTCATGTCTTGGGAGCAACATTAATTTACATTAGAATAAATACCTGTTTGTATCGTGTGTAATAATAGTTTGCATTTACAATAAGACTAGTGACTATTATGCATGACATTATTTGTGTTATGCCTAACATTAGTTACATCATGCAAGACTTTAGTTTGAATTTGCAATGTCACTGGTGAGTATTATGTTTGACATTGATTTTGTCTCCTTTATGTCAAGATCTGTGTTGTATAAGATGTAAACAATTATCATTTTAAATGAGTGTCATATCTTGAGAGTGATACTGGTTTGGATTGGAATATACACTAATTTGAGTCGTGCATGACATTAGTTTATATTTGCAATGCCTTTTATGAGTATTATGCGTGAATTAATTTGTGTCATTTATAACATTGATTTGAGTTGTGCTTGACACTGGTTTTGATGTATGCAAATTTTATGTGTGTGACACTTATTTATATTTGAAATAACACTGGTTTATTAGTACATTGGCATTAGTTTTAATACATTTATAAAGAAATATGATTAGTGAATTGGAAAGGAAGGAGCACAAGAGAGAAATCAATAAGCAAAATAAAAATGCAACCACTGGATATGAACTACGACATAATGATTAAGAAAAATATGGCAAACATAGACTTGAAACTACTTAACAAAAATATTTTTAACTTCATCATCATGATAAGTGATTTTGAATATCATTTGTAGAGGCACTAGTTTAGAATTTTGAGTGGCACTAATTTAGAATTTTGAGTGATAATGGTCTTCGTGCATAATGATATTATTTTACTATAAATGATATTGGTTATAATATTTTGTAGCACTGTTTTGAAATTACAATTGACAATAGTTATCGGATATAGGGATAATTATTTTGTGAGTAAATGATATTAGTTATAATATTTAGTATTAACTATTGTGAAGTTAACTAATATTAGTTTTTAAATCATATAAACAACAAGTACACAATCTAAGATTTGGTTAAAATATACACTCTTGACACTAAAAGTAGTATCATGGCACATGAAAAATCATTATCTAGATACTAAAAACTAGTCTCATATAACATAAAACTAGTATCTCTATTAGTAAAATTAGTATGAATACACATAAAAACTAATGTCGTGACACAAAAAAATTAGCATCGTCAGACATAAAAATAAATGTAATCTATCGTCTTTACAAATTACTAAGTCAAAATATGTGTTCAAAATATAAGTCAAATTGCTTAGCTGATCAATATCTTTTTTTTATTTTGTTAACTTGGTTGGATTATTTTTTAGGAAATTTCTATAAACATCTGTATCAACATCATTAGTTAGAATAATCTCTAAGAAAGTTGATGCATGAGTTTTTGGCATAAAATAAATTGTCGAACATGATCCTCATTCAAGATAACTTTTGGCCTATCCCAATAATGTCGTACAAGTCTCATCATGTTGTCTTCCTTTAGATCAAATATAGTAAGATCTAAAAGAAAATCAAAGCTCGCTCTTTTAATTTAGAAATTTTGTTCTTTCTGGGAGCGCAATGAAGTATGTTTCTCTATGAATTCATTGATAGAGACAATCTTAGTAAGTTTGCAAAAAAGTGAAAGATTCTTCAAATACAACAAAATTACATTAAATAACCAAGAATATATCATCTAACAACTAGTTTCATGGCACATAACAACTGATAGCATCAAATTTAAAAATTAGTCTTAACAAATATTAAAACTAGTGTCATTATAACATAAATCAGTATCGAAATATCATAAAACCAATGTCATCAATTTCTAAAATCAATATCATCAACTCTTAAAACCATTGTCATCACATAAGAAAACTAGCATCAAAATATTCTAATTCTAATGTCATCAACTCCTGAAACCTATATTATCATATAATATAACAAGTGTCATCCTAATATTAAACAAGTATGTACACATATGAATATCACTATCATTATATTTGGCAACCAATATAATCATAAATAAAAAATAGTGTCATACTCACATAAAACAAATATCATCACAAGCAAAAACTACTACCCCAACAAGCAAAAATCATTATTACAATAATTGATACTTTTTCTTATTTATCATTCTTCTCTTTTGACCTTGTACTTTTGACATTCTCACCATCGCGACATCACTTCTCTTAATGAATTTGTGACCTTACTTCTATCCATCTTCAATCATCGTGGTTTCACCGTGGGTATAATTGGACTTAAGATTCTCATAAAAAATAAGATCAGAAAAAAGAAGTGATGATGATAACAAACTATAATCAAGGATAGTCGATGCAATGGTACATGGTGGGTAGACAGTAGATATTTGTAGCGATGATGATGGTCATTCAATGAGATTTATCACTTCAAGGATTCAACGTGCATGGATGCAGTATAGTGAGAACACGATAATGAGGTGGATAGTAGCATGTGAATAGTGGAAAGTGGACATTTAATAATGACGATGGTTGAATGACAAAAAACTTGACGGGAGTAGGTTGCACACTATGTTGGTTGAAAGAGGTGGTAGATTTTTGTACATCTAGGATTTGAGAGAAAAATAGGAGATTTTGGAGAGAGAAGCGAAAAGAGAGAGAAAATGAAATAAAATTTTGACTAAAAAGGGGATATGATCAGAAATTTACCTTTTTGTATCCATCTTATTTAAAAAAATCACATATGCCCCTTATAGGTTATCAACCATCAAATTTGATTTTTTGAATAAAAACATTAATCTGATGATTAAAAAGTTAATATTCATATAGGGACAACCTTTTTAATTCTCCATTGAATCTGATTTCTTCATCTTATATGCATGTATGTACTTATATATAGACACAAATGTTGGACCATTTTCTTCCTTCAATGAGAAGAAACATGCCATAGTTCAAAAGAATCCATCAATTCATGTTATAAAGTCGTTAGTAAGACTATTTCTAGTGTAAAATTATGTATGGCGACATGAAAATGACCTCACAATTTAGAAAGAGAGAATTTACCCTACCTAAAATGTCATATAAATATTAATAAAAATGATTAATTATAAAAATAAGTCGTTTGTGAGGTAGGTACCTGGCAACATGAACATCTTTTAAGAAGGTATAACAGTGATGTTTCGATTTCTCCAGTTAGAGGATCTTTGCCCAAAATGGTAGCCTCTTCCAGCGAAAATTCTTAATTTGGTGTCCGATTGAAATTAATTCAAGATATGGTGTCTGTTTCTTTAGTCAATTTTTTTTCCGATTCTATCTCCTCAGATCAAATAGTTATTTTGGACTTGAGTTTAAAATTCCATCAAAATTTTAGATTTAAAAAATTGAGGCATTAATTTCGATCAAAAACCTCAATCAAAAAATTAACTAAACTTTAGTAGAGAAAAATGTCGAAATTGGTTTTTTTTTTATCTTCCCATTTCCACAAATTGTGTTTTTTCTGATTTAAACTGTTAATTACTTAATATCACTAGTTTATGGAGTTATGTTAAAAAATATTATTTTTGGGTTAATGAATATAGTTTTACGTTAGTTAGTAAACTTTTTGATTCAAAAAATGTTAATATAACTCCATTGTTATAATTAGTTGATTACAATTTGTTTATGGATTTGTTAATTAAAATTTATTTTTAGTGTTAATTAATATAGTTTTATGTTAGTTAGTTAATTGTGTGATATAAGTGTGTTAATATAATTCAATTGTTGTTAATAAAATTCAATGTGTTAACAATTTAAATCAGAATAACACACTTAAATCATAAAATCAACTAACTAACATATAATATTATTATTAATTAACAACACAATTTCTAGAAATACGAAGATAAAATTTTTTGTTCAATTTTGGCATTTCTCTCTCCTAAAGTCGCATTATTATTTTTATTTATCTTTTTGATCGAAATTAATGTCTCGATTTCTTAGATAAAAAAATTGAATGAATTTTTAGACCCAGGTCCAAAATAATTATTCGATTTAAGGAGAGTAAATCGGAAGGAAAAAAATTGATTTGCAAAACAGACACTATATGGATATTAATTTCTAAGGGGCACCATACTGAATATTTTTCCAGGCAAAGACCCAATTAGACAAACCTGCCGGTTGGGTAACACTAGGAGATAAGGTTTAAGTGATGGACCCACTGAAATCATGTGAGTGAACAAGACCAAAACACATGAGTAGCAAAGCACATGTGCTTGACAATGAGGCCATTGACGCCCTGGTCAATTTTCCTCGATCAAATTCGCGTGAGCTACATAATTTATTAATTTAGACTAAATTATGATCGGGTAAAAGATAGGTTTTTTAGGTGGAGGGAATGAGGTTGAGTGAATTTGATCTCATGCCGTCTTTTATTAAGAGATGAATGTGATTAATTTTTTTTAGGATAGGACTGTGATAAACTCGATGAACTTAAGTTGGCTCGGAAAAAAGATAGTTGTTGGTTTTGGATGCCATTCTGGTTCATGGATGAAATACCATAAATGGCCGTCTCCAACAAAAAGAAATGGTCATCAAGCACTTTTAGTAAAATTGTGTGGTTAGTTGTTGGTTTTGGAAACAATTCTTGTTTTAAATCGAATGCATCACGACTATAGGCCGAATAATGATTAATTAGGTTTGTTGTAGTGCAAATTGGGTAGCTGGTAGAGCAGCGAATTATATATAATCAGCACTTGCAACCAATAATAACTGTGCATTTTACTTTCTGGTGACGGAATTGTACATATTCACTTTTATTATTGTGAATTGATGCTCTGGATTAAACTTTCTTTTATAAACATGTATCACGTCGTACCAACAACAATATATATGAATAGTGAATGTTTGTTTCTAACTTAATCAAAAATGTAATGAGTTCAAATAATTGAGAATACAATATTATTAAATATTCATTTTAAAATTTTTGCTATTCGTCTAATATCTTGTCGATTAAAATTTCAATTAATAAACTCATTGAATGTTTGTTTTAGAAGAAAAAAACATGTACCAACCATGTGGTGTGGGGAGGTTGTTGAAATTCTTCAAGTCATATACAAGCGGGAGCTGGAATTTAGACTTCACCGGAGCGACATCTTCGCCTTGTCGGTTGGCAGGCACCGTTCACGAATTGAGTCAAGATTATCATTTATGGGGCTATCATTTTCGCTATTAAGATCTGAACTAGTTTGAAATATAGATTTGTTAAAACTAAAAAAAATAATGTTTTCGGAATTCGGGGTCGAATAACGTAATCTTTAAAGTATGTGTGATTAAACGTCAATTTACCTTATCAGATTTGTTAAGTTTGTTTAGGTACTCTATGCGTAAGAACCTAAGTACTCCTTGCCTCAAGTCACATTAAGTACCTTCACCTTCAAGTCAACTGAGACTCCCTTAAGTCAGGTTATTCATTTGTTAGGAGGTCTTTGCCAAGCGAGCCACTTATTTGAAGATGTCAAATGCTTGTAGGCGCTGCCTCGGAGTACCATCGTTAGTAGATTAACCATAGCTTGGTATTGAACATCGAAATGAAATAATTTCTTATACTCTTGGAAGACGAGAGGTATATCTCCAACTTGTGCTTGAAGAACTTTTTATAATGCCGCATGGAGGAGGGTCAAAACGAGATTTCACGTTTCGGTCTCAGTTTTTTGGGAAATGAATCTATAGGTACTCTATGGTATCCAAAAATATTACTTTAGTACCCTGTGGTAAAGAATCCTTCATTCGAGTTATACCTCACCAATTTTCCATCACTCAAAATTACGATACTACCCCTCCCTCAATCAGAACCTAACCAAACCTAATTCAACCCGACCGAACTCAGATCTAATTCAACCAAATAGAGCGTAGAAAATAGGATATACTTTGGATTGAGCTGAAATTTTGCAAGAAGCATCATAAAAATACACCCGATTTCCGAAAAAAAATTTCAAGAATTTTAGAGGCCCGAAAATATTTTTTTATTTTTCACTGTGCTGAAAATTCGTAAAATCGTATCAAATAAAAAATATGTCCAATTGAGTTAAAACTTTTCCCAGAGATGCATTTTGGTTCTTAAATTTATTAGAGATTCTTAAGGTTTCATGGGACAAGTTTCAACTCAATTGGTCATATTTTCTATTTTATATAATTTTACAAATTTTTAGCACACCAAAAATTTAAAAAAATACATCCGGGCCTCTAAAATTTTTGAAATTATTTTCGTAAATCAGGTGTATTTTTATGATACTTCTTGCAAAATTTTAGCTTAATCCAAGTTATATCCTATTTTCTACGCCCTATTGGGTTGAATTGGATCTGGGTTCGACCGGGTTGAATTGAGTTTGGTTAGGTTCTCATTGAGGGAGGGGTATTATCATAATTTTGGGACCAAAGTGATGGAAAATTGGTGAGGTATGACTCGAATGAAGGGTTATTTACCACAGGGTACTAAAGTGATATTTTTGGATACCACATGATACCTATAGATTCATTTCCCCAACTTTTTTATTCGGGACCATGTGACATGGATAAATCACCCATGTATTTTAACTTGGGCTTCAGATTGAGCTGATTCTTGGGACTACAAAATTCTAAGAAACAAAACTACAATTTTATAGTTTACGACTTTGCCTTCCTAATGCAAAAGAGTTTAAAATCTGTCTGAAGTCAGTCTATCGGATCGTCGAAGGTTTCCTCTACACTAGGCAGATCAACGCGAGTTTGGTAAAATTAGCCTATCTTCCAACTTGTTTTGAAAAAATAAGACACAAATTTACAATTTTGTAGTTCATGACTTTCTTTAATTTGGATGAGAAAATGTTGAAACTCTGGTTGAAGTGATATCAAGATGAATCATCGCCCGCTCAATCCTTCTTGGATCACCGCGGAGTTCGTGACCCCTTGGGTCACCATAGGGATCATCACAGGCTTAATGAGGCAAGATCGTTGAAAGGGTTGGGGTACATAGCATGGATTGTCGTAAGATCATGCTCGAGGCTAACCATCGTGGGTCAGGCTCGAGCTAAATTGTCGCAGGCCTCCCACAACCTCAATCCTCGCGAGAATAAGTTGGGTTCAGTGGTCTTGGATCATCGTGAAGAATGTTGAGGGACTCATGACCCGAATCATCAAGAGATTTGCTAAGAAGCTAGTGACCTCGGATCATCATGAAGGTCATCAAGGGCTCGTGACCCCGAATTATTGTGGTGTTCATCGAAAGGACTCGAAGGGCCCGATTCATCACATAACTCATTGAGGGCCTTGTGACCCCAGATCGCGCAGAAAAGTCATTGGGATGTTTGTAAACCCAATCATCACGTGTTAAATCGAGCTTGAATAGTCGCAAGACTAAGCGAGCTAAATCGTTGCGAGTCCAGTTGGGTTTGTTGAAAATATAAATTTGATTTGCTACTAATATCTAGAGTTATCCAGATATGGCAGAGAATTCTAGAGCTAAATATTTCATCTAGGAAAATCTAGATTAGTGGCGATGGGCAAGTCAAAAATGGTAGGCAAATGGAAGCTGTAGAAAATTCCAGTAGATTGTAATAGTTCTAGGAAAATCTAGAGAAGTTAAGTCGGTTAATTTTCTAGAGAAGTCTAAGTTGGTTAATTTTCCCTATAAAAAAGGAACTTGGCCTATGAAAGAAAATTGTAACAGATTGTAATAAAAAAGTTGAAGAAGAAGTCAATAGCCTTTATAAAAGCTGTCTTCTTGTCTCTGTGAGTGTCGAGTGTGAAAAGTTGAAAGCTTATATTAGCGTTTAGCATAGTAAATCAGCCATTAATTCAAATTAATTCCAACAAAGTGGTATCAGAGCTAAGGTGATGGCAAGCGACATGTTCCCGTTTCAAGTTCCGAGACTCATCAAAGACAACTACAAAAATTGGTCCATCCAAATGAAGGCATTGTTCGGCTCGTAAGATGCATGAGAGATTGTCGAAAAAGCCTACGTCGAACCGAAGGATGAAGCGGCACTTTCGCAAAATGAGAAGGAAGTGCTACATGGTTCGAGAAAGAGAGATAAGAAAGCTCTCTACCTCATCTATCAAGGCATAGATGAGTCATCGTTTAAGAAAATATCGAGGGCCACTACCACAAAGGAATCGTGGGAGATCTTGAAAAATTCGTTCAAAGGAATTGACAAGGTGAAGAAGGTTCGGTTACAAACTCTAAGAGGTGAGTTTGAATCTCTCATGATGAAAGAGTCTGAATCAATATCAGATTATTTTTTGCGAGTCCTCGTAGTTGTAATCAATTACAGAGAAATGGTGAAGTTTTGGATGATAGTTGGGTGATCGAGAAGATACTACGATCACTTGTGCCAAGGTTCAACTATATTATTATCGCTATTGAAGAGTCAAAAGATCTTGACTTAATGACCGTGGACGAACTCATGGGTTCTTTACAAGTCCATGAAGAAAGAATAAGTAAAAGAAAGCAAGAGGGAGGAGTAGAAGAACTCCTACAAGCTAAGCTCACCCTAAAAGATCGAGGAGAGAGCTCTAGTAGTAATACTAGAGGAAGAGAACGTGGCTATCACAAAGGAAAAGGAAGAGGACGAAGGCAAGTTAGATAACGATGATCAAAGGTATCAAAGGACGAGCTCCATAAGAGGACGTGGTAGAGGAAATTATTCCTGGCACAGTAATAGGCCAAGGTATGACAAATCTCAAACTGAATGCTATAATTGTCATAAGCTTGGTCATTGTGCTTTGGAGTGTCGATTCTCTTCAAATAGTGTGAACGAGAAAGTCAATTATATTCGTCAAGAAAATCAAGAAGATCAGACCTTGTTGGTGGCTCACAAAGAAGGTGACTACGATGAAAAGTCTACGTGGGTGCTTGACACGGGAGCAAGTAATCATATGTGTGGCATGAAGGAGAAGTTCGTAGAGCTTGATGAATCAATTTCCGGCAACGTGACATTCGGAAATGGTGCAAAAAATCTGGTACGTGGTCTTGGCAAAATCTTGATTCGATTAAAGAATGGAAATCATCAATTTATTTCCAATGTTTATTATGTCCCTAATATTAAAATGAATATACTAAGTATGGGACAACTCTTAGAAAAAGGCTATAAGATGAATATGGAGGAATTTAGCCTTTTCATAAGAGATAGAAATGGGAGATTAATTGCCAAGGTGCCGATGACAAAAAATAGGATGTTCTATCTGAACATTCACAATGATGTTGCTAGATGTTTGATAGCCTGTGTGAAGGATTCTTCATGGCTTTGGCACTTGAGGTATGGACATCTTAATTTTTGAGGATTAAAATTATTGTTCCAGAAAAAGATGGTTACAGGATTGCCAAGAATTGACCAGTTGGATCAGCTTTGTGAAGGATGTTACTTGGAAAACACTTTAGAAAAAGTTTTCCTAGGGAAACATTGACGAGAGCCACAAAGCCGCTACAGCTAGTTCACACAGCTGTTTGTGGACCTCTAAAGCCAAGTTCGTGTGGGGGAAATAATTACTTCCTCATATTTGTCGATGATTTTAGCCGAAAAATTTGGGTTTATTTCTTGAAACAAAGATCGGAGGTTTTCTCTAATTTCAAAAAAATTTAAAACTCTTGTGGAGAAAGAAAATGGCTTTAAAATTATGGCCATGAGATCAGACAGAGGAGGTGAATTTACTTCAAAGGAGTTTGAGAGCTACTGTGAAGACAATGGAATTCGTCGTCCTCTTATAGTTCTATATACACCACACAAAATGGAGTCGCTGAAAGAAAAAATAGAACAATTCTCAACATGGCTCGAAGTATGTTGAAGACCAAGAAAGTACCCAAGGAGTTTTGGGCAGAAGCAGTTGATTGTGCAGTTTATCTGATAAATCGATGTCCGACAAAAAGTGTGTGGAATATGACTCCTCAAGAAGCATGGATCGGAGTGAAACCCAGCATCTCTCACTTGCGAG
Organism: Hypericum perforatum; assembly: GCA_012979155.1. Taxonomy (NCBI): domain Eukaryota; kingdom Viridiplantae; phylum Streptophyta; class Magnoliopsida; order Malpighiales; family Hypericaceae; genus Hypericum; species Hypericum perforatum. Next base: position 43,372 of record SOPF01028046.1, on the reverse strand, counting down.
TATTTGAGAGTATTGCATATGCTCATGTGCCGAGTGAAAAGAGATCAAAGCTTGATGACAGGACTGTCAAATACTTATTCATTGGTTATGACTCTCGATTCAAGGGATATAAGTTATATGATCCAATTAATCAGAAGGTCGTCATAAGCAGAGATGTGGAGTTCGATGAAGAAGGCATCTGGGATTTTGGTGCTAAAGAAAATGATCATAATTTTCTCCCTATTTTGGAAGAAGAAGAACCACCAGAACTAGTTGCTCCAGCTACTTCACCACCTCCATCACCTCCAGCACAACATCATGATCTATCATCATCAGATGAAAGTTCGAGTGAAAGGCCCTTACGGACAAGGAGTTTAGCTGACATCTATACAGATAACGTATCACTCTTTTGTCTCTTTGTTGATAGTGATCCAATAGCCTTTGAAGAAGCTGTAAAAAGTGAAAAATGGAGAAAGGCAATGAATGAAGAGATCGAGGCTATAGAAAAGAATAACACATGGGAGCTCGCAACACTTCCGAAAGGGCAAAAGGCAATATGAGTTAAGTGGGTGTATAAAGTCAAGAAAAATGCCAACGGAGAAGTCGAAAGATACAAGGCAAGATTGGTTGTTAAAGGGTACAGCCAAAGAGCAGGCATCGACTATGATGAGGTATTTGCTCATGTTGCTCGTCTTGAAACTATCAGATTAATTATTTCTCTCGCTGCTCAAAATAAATAGAAAGTCCATCAAATGGACGTAAAGTCTGCATTTCTAAAAGGACATCTTGAAGAGACGGTTTATGTCGAGCAGCCGCCGGGGTATGAAATCAAAGGACATGAGGATAAAGTCCTAAATATGAAGAAGGCTTTGTATGGCCTAAAACAAGTACCGATGGCATGGTACATCAGAATTGATAAATACTTTCAAGAAAATAATTTCAGCAAGTGCCCACATGAAAATGCTCCCTATGTGAAGGTGAACGAAAAAGGAGATTTGTTACTCGTATGCCTATACGTGGATGATCTAATTTTTATAGGCAATAATTCAATAATGTTCGAAGAATTCAAGAAGGTGATGGCGAGAGAATTCGAGATGACGAACATCGGGCTTATGTCTTACTATCTGGGGCTTGAAGTAAAACAAATGAAAAATGAGATATTCATATCTCAAGAAGGATATGCAAGAGAAATCCTGAAGAGATTTAAAATGGATGAGTGTAATCCGACGATTACTCCTATGGAATGCGGAATCAAGCTGTCAAAGACTGACGTAAGTGAGAAGATCAATCCAACTCTTTATAAAAGTCTTGTTGGAAGCCTAAGATACCTAACATGTATGAGGCCAGATATTCTTTATGCAGTGGGATTAGTCAGTCGCTATATGGAGGTACCAATAACTACTCACATGAAAGTTGCTAAGAGAATTCTGCGTTATATAAAAGGTACGCTTGACTTCGGCCTATTTTACTCATCATCTGAGAAGTATAAGCTTGATGGATATAGTGATAGCGATTGGGCCGGAGACTTGGATGAAAGAAAAAGTACTACAGGGTTTGTTTTCTTTCTCGGAGATACGGGCTTTACGTGGAGTTCCAAGAAGCAACCAATCATGACACTCTCCACCTGCGAAGCGAAGTACGTTGCAGCGTCATGTGTCTATCATGCGATATGGCTAAGGAATTTAATGAAGGAGCTAAAAATGGAGCAAGAAGAACTGACTACGATATATGTGGATAACAAGTCGGCAATAGCTCTAGCAAAGAATCCGGTATTTCACAATCGCAGCAAACACATTGATACAAGATCATTTTATCAGAAAGTGCATATCGGAGAATAAAGTACAGCTATAGTACGCAAAGTCTTGAGACCAAGTTGCGGACATATTCACGAAGCCACTGAAGCATGAAGTCTTTATCAGTTTGCGAGAACGTCTTGGAATTATCGGCAAATCAAATTTAAGGGAGGATGTTGAAAATATAAATTTGATTTGCTACTAATATCTAGAGTTATCCA
>SOPF01028046.1:0-41369 GCA_012979155.1 Hypericum perforatum | reverse complement strand
ATTGTAATAGTTCTAGGAAAATCTAGAGAAGTTAAGTCGGTTAATTTCCTAGAGAAGTCTAAGTCAGTTAATTTTCCCTATAAAAGGGAACTTGGCCTACGAAAGAAAATTGTAACAGATTGTAATAAAAAAGTAGAAGAAGAAGTCAATAGCCTTTATAAAAGCTGTCTTCTTGTCTCTGTGAGTGCCGAGTGTGAAAAGTTGAAAGCTTATATTAGCTTTTAGCATAGTAAATCAGCCATTAATTCAAATTAATTCCAACAAGGTTAGGTATAACTTGATTAGTGTTGGCTTCGAACATCGTGAGTCACTGCGGTCTCAGTGAGACCAATCTCCATATGGTTACCTCGAGTTGTTTCAGACTTTATTGGTAGACTTGGAGAGATTTAATCTTGAAGCGTCATCTTGTCGCAGGACTCGAAGTAGATGAAGGTTCAAGAAGTCGAGTTCTTAAGAGAAGATAAGTATAAGTTTTGGGATGGGCAAGATTAACTCGAGAAAGTTAGGTAGGCTTCAGGTTCTACCCGGAAAAAGATAAGCGTCGGTAAGGATGACTATCAGATAAGAATAAGCACGGCTGGAGATAAGTCTTAAAAAGTTTGAATCCGAGTACAACTCAAAGAGACTAGACAATTTGGCTCGTCTATATAACTAATATTTGGGGCAAAGGAAAAGGTATTCACCAACAAAATTACAAATCTTTTACCAAGTTCCAACTTCTATCTTAACTTACTGGTGGCATAGTTTGGTAGAGTAATAATAGTAGTCCGACAATGACCAACTCCTTTGTAATTTTAAGTCGATCTTGAGACCAAAAATACAAACTATCACTAGAATATAATTGCTATCCTATTTAGTTTTCCCCTTACAACATTTAAAAGGTCATATTTGGGAGGTTGACTCGTAAGTTGTAGCTTTCAAAATCAAGTTGGTTCTGTTCTTACCTTTTTACTCACAAGTTAATATGTTCGCGGATATTTCAGACACCCATATTGTGCAAGGGTATATTCATGGCCCATCGTTTCCACCGGCATCCATACATAATTAGTTTTTGTTCTCTATTTTGTGCCCTCTATCTTATCATTATTTGGATTTTTTTAAACAGTTTTATTAATGACTGATTTCGCGCCAGCGTTCTAAGAAAAGATTGTGTAAGGACATCACTATATTTAAACATTTTATGTATCTTCTGTGTGCAATAATGTTTAGGGCCCTCGGATCCCTCTTACTTTCTAGAACATGAAAATTATTCTAAAAAAATTAAAAGAAAAATTTCACTTTACAATACAATGTAGTTTAATATCAAGTAAATATAATTTTTTTTTCTTGCCAAACCTTATCCATAATGAGAATTCAAAAAGCCTCTAAAAAATGTCATTGTGTTAAAGTGTTGTGTTTTTTTACCAAAACTTAGGGTCTGTTTGATACGGCTGATGAAATTTAGCTGTTAGCTGTTGGCTGTCAGCTGTCAGCTGATCAGCTGTTGGCTGTTAGCTGATCAGCTATCGGCTGATAATATTCAGCTGATAGCTGATATTCGATTTTTGCAAAAGTGTTTGGTAAATTAGCATTGACTATTGCTGTTGAGTTGTAAAATTACTTATAAGAGTAATTGACTAATAAACATTATTCTTTAATATATAACAAAGTGTCTTTCTTAATTTAATATTAATATATATTATTTATCTCTATGCTTTCGCTAATTAAAAAAGTATTCTTCTTAATTTAATATTTATTATAGTACATATTATTATCTATATGTTTCTGCTAATTTAAAAATATATCTCTTAATTTAATATTTAATATAGTACATATTATTTATCCATATGTTTTTGCCAATTAAAAAAGTGCCCATCTTAATTAATATTTAAGATAGTAGATATTATTAAAAAAAATCTTTTAATTAGGCTTATCTGAATTGAGGTTATGTTCGTAATTTAATCTTCTAACAGCCATCCATTAAATGCATTAGCAATAAATTGTAGCTGTTGGATAAATAGCTGTTGGGAGCCATCAGCTAACCTTTTTTTCTTTTGCAAAATACTTTAAAATCAGTTGATAAATATCTAACAGCCAACCTCTACTCTTGAACAACCAAACCAAACACCCACTTAGTGCCAATTATCTAAATTGAAAATTCACCTTTTTTCAAATGGGCTTTTCCAAAATCTTAGCTGGGCAAGCAGCGTCCCTCGCTTAACAAATGGGCTTTTTTGTTGCAACTTTGCATAGCATATTTTCTCTCGACCCAGAAAATAACCTATACAAAATTCAGATGGCGAGAACTATCGAAATTAGGAAATTTTCATATGTCATGAGTTGGACCTACACTTATTTGATGAATTGAAAATCTTTTGATTTTGATTATGTTTAAGGTAAGGTATGAGTATAAATCTACATTTAAAGATGCATTCTAGAGTAAGATATGAATTATATAAATTTTTACCTTATCTTTACCATTTTAACTTAATTTAGACATTATCCTAGCTAAATTTTAATTAAACTCTAATTAGATCATAATTAGATATTTTATTATTATTTTTCATTTATAAATTATAATATATATTTTAAATATCTTAGAATATGTTCTATGAAATTATTTGTTATATTTTCTTTATTGATATACTAGATATTCATATATTTATTATAATTTAGTTACATTTTACATATATAATTAAAATTGTATGTTAAATATTTTTTTGCATTTAATTGAAGATTTGAACCTTATAAGATCCTATAGATCGTGTGAACTCCGAGAGTAAGAGTATGAATTTCGTAATGAAATTTTTTAAAGGTATAAAGTAATATATGAATCCAATTTTTTTCATATTATAGTATGCATAAGATTAAGATTGAATATTGGTAAGACCCTACCTACGGGCTACGGTCATCCCTAATCGAAATGGCAACCAATTATGCCAGATGGCACACACACCCCTTAAAAAGGAAACCGGTTGTTGAAAGTTAGTTGCTCCACGGAGAGTTGCCTCTCCTCCTCTTCCCCCACCAAACGGCCAAACCAATAGGAATTGACTAAAACGCCCCCCGCAACCGCTCCTCTCCCCTCTTCTTTTCCTATTTCGCGTCTTCCAGAAACCGCTCTCTCTCTCGGCGGTCTCGAGATCTCAAATCTCCGATGATTCTCTCCCTCTAAATACCCGCGGCTATATATATATATTTAGAGAGAGAAAGTAGAGGAGGTTGGGCGAATTTCTCTAGAAGGCCCTGGATCAAGTTATACCATGTGGCGATCTCTCTGGCGATCCATCGATCGCTTCTCTCACCAACACTTCAAGTAACTTCTCTCTCTCCCCCTCGATTTTTTAGAAATTAGGGCTTACGTGGCAGGGAATCTGTGCGTGGAGCTCGTTTCGTGCGTAGTAAGTAGTTTGGCTGAGGGTTTCGAGATGTTCAGTAATTAGGATTGTTTTATTTGAGTAAGAGACCAATGTTTGTTGGAGTCACTTTCTGCTATGGTTTCCTTTTTTGACTTTTTTTTGACGACAGTGGAAGTCGGCAATGTGCTTGTTGTGTTATTGTGGATGAGGGAGATTTCCGAAGTTTATAGGCAATGCCGCGCTTAGGGCATGGATTTCGAGGACTAATTTCAGTGTCGTTGACTCATCATTTAGCTGCGCAACTTCCCTCGTCAACGGAGGTTTCCACATTTGTGTTGTTGTTCTATTCATGTTAATGTCTAAACATTTTGTTAGGTCTATAGTCGACGTGGGAAGTTGCCATGGTTTATAGGCAAGCTTAGGGCATGTAGTTTGAGGACTGGCTCGTCGTCGTCGAGCCATCATTTTGCTACTGAAACTGTTATCTACCAATAACACATTTGTTATTGTTCTGTTTATGCTAATATCTCAACTTTTTATTTGCTAGACATGTTGTCAATGAGCTGCGGCAGATTAAAGTTGTTGATAATACTAACCGGGTAACTAACTAGAAGCATCCTGCTTAACTTTGTATTTTGTTGGTACAGTACCAGGTTTCTTTATATTCTTAAACTCATTTGTAGTCTTTTTCTTCTTTCAGGAATTAGTTATAGATCTTCTGCAATCCATAGTGGAGATAGTTACCTATGGTGATAGGCAAGATCCGTTGATTTTCGAGTATGGAATTCTTCTCACTTATATCTGATGATGACTTTCGATTGTTTTGAGTTATACTTGAAGAGTTCATGCAATCATGCAGGTTGTTTATGGAATATCAAGTTTTGGCGGAATTTGTACGTGTCTTAAAGATCGGTCGTAATTCGAGGATAGAAGCGCCACTACTGCAATATTTGAGTATTATGATTCAAAATATGGATAGCGAACAAGCAACATGTAAGACTTTGTCCTGCTCTGTCAACATGTTTTGTTTACCTTTTTCTTCTTATGTAAATTCTATGACCGTGCCTGTGCATGCTATCCTGATAAAGTCATTATGTTTATGTCTCCTGTCCTTGTAGTTACTGAATTGCATATCTGGTTTACCTTTTACACTCATCCTTTTTCTACTTTGATCTTTTGCTGGCAACTTACATATGCCATTGAATATTAATAATGTGCAGATTACTGTTTTAGCAATGACTATGTCAACAATATTATAGCGCATGAATACAAATTCGATGGAGGAGATCTGGCTCCATATTTTGTGTCATTCTTAAGGTTTGAATTCTCATCCTAATTATAGCCATGCTTGTATCAACTTGTCAGATTTTCCATCAATCCATTCACAGGTCACTCTTCTGTTCCAATTTGCTTGTGACAGGGCAGTGAGCAGCAAATTAAACAAAGACACGCTGTGCCTTCTTGTTAAGGTTCAAGAGGTAAGTGGATATGTGTGCAGTTCAAAGATATAGTTTTCTGTGATGCTGCATGTTCCTGCAGTATAGGACAGTGGTAAGAAATTGAGTAAAAATGATGTTGTGCTGATGGTAAAGAAGCGGCAAAATGGTTTGATTGCTCTGAAGGGGAATAATCTCATGTTATCACTGTTAGACCAAGAGACTATCTGTGTACCATTCTTTCTCATGGTTGTCTTAGGCATCATTGTTGGAGACAATAAATTTCCAGTTGAAGTGTGCATGCCTTCGTTTACAACTACTTGGTGATTTTACTCAAAAGGCACCATATTTGGTGATGCTCTTGTTTTACTCAAAGGCATCCAAACTTTCTATTCTTTTGATACTATTCAATTGCATCTCTGCCTTGTTCTAGCCCAACTTTTTCGCACTTGGATGCAATATTTCTGACTAGCATTTACGGTACTAAAAAACTCAGGTTTTCCTTTTCTTTGGTTGCAGGACACTGTAATTTCTTTTCCCCTTTATAGTGAAGCTCTTAAATTTGCTCAGAATGGGGAAAAGATGATTCAAACAGCTGTACGTGCATTAACTCTCAACATATACAACGGTATTTTGTTGTTACCTTTTATTAGCTTTTGCACTACAAAAAGTTTGGGTACACTATGGAACAATCTTCCTTCCATGTTTGCAGTTAGTGATGATATGGTTTATCAGTACGTGACTACTCCTCCTGCATCAGAATATTTCTCAGACTTGGTACGAAGCTTGAAGAAGCAATGCATTCACTTGGATGGACTTGTCTGTGCGACAGGGTAATTCTTTACATTTTCCCTTAGAAACTTTAGTACTTTTCATGTGCAAGGCAAAGCATCAGTACTTAATTGGCAAGGCCATTTTGCTTTGATGCAGGGAAACAAATGGTAAAAGAGTGAGAAAGGAACTCCTTCCAGAGACGGACAAAATAATAGATGATTTGTACTACTTCAAAGATATTCTCTCCATTGGCGAATTTCGTTTATGTCAAACAGTTACCCGGCATCTTCTGGACCTACTTGTTTTTCCCATTTTGTTTTCATTGGTTGAGCCTGCAGAAAATAAGGTGAGATGCTGTCTGCGGACCTTTTTTCGTATCCTTAGGTTATACTTTTGTGAGACAAGGTACTGCAGATAAATATTTCAGCTAACTGGTGTAGACCATGTCTATCTCTAAATCTTTATGGATCTGTGTGATATATTTCCAAAATGTTGTAGTGGTTGTATCCTTGTTCTAAGTTTTAATGCATGGTCCTCTATATGTTCCAGACAAATCTTTTTTTTTTGGTAAAAATTAAAGGAGGTTTGGCCAGTTGCTGGTAGAATATCAGGCAATACGTTTTTCAACATACGGATACTAATTCACTTGTTTGTTTCAGGGTACAAGTATGTCTGCAATTACTTCCTTGTATATGGTCATTCTTCTCGTTCAAGTTGTTGGTGGCAAAGATATTGTGAATTCAGTTGCTGAATTTATTGTACAGCCTTTTGCGTTGTCATCCATGCAAGATGAAAATGAGAGAGTTGCTGACTGGTCTGATGATTTAGGAAAATCTGTTCCATCCCTTTCTGAACCTGAAGGAGCAGAAAAAATTAATGGCAGATCAGTTTCCGGGTCTTATCTAGAAAATAATTCGTCTAACTCGTGTGTGGTGGAATGTCATAGAAAGGATAATGCTTTTCCACAAAGGTATGCTCTTTTATAATGGTTAGATATCTACTTCAATTAGAAAAGATTTTATTTTGGCCTATACTGATGGTTTGCCACTAATATCTGAACTTTTGAGCCATGCATCCAGGTCATTTGATGCGTTTGAATTTTCTTCATAAGATCTCATTCTCAGCTCTAATTCACTTCTAGTAGTATTCTTCTTGGCATTCTGATGAAAGGATATGTCGCTTCTGTGTCATTTTTCATAAAGTTCTGTATGCTGACTGAAAATAGACATTTTGAAGCTTCTTCTGAGAAGATGAAGATAGGCATTTCAAGTTTTCCTCAAAATATCAAAAAAATTGTCAGCTCTGACTTCCATTTTTAATGGAGCTTTGATTGAATTAATTGTTGTCCATTTATATATTTTAAATATTTTCGTATTGCTGACTAGTCAAATCAATGTTGTCAGTGGAATTTATTTCAGTAAATGGTGTTTGCCCTTCTCCAATGGCATGTCACAGTTTGACCATGGCTTGATGTTAATTCAGTAGCTATCCCATTTGGACAATTTTTTAGATGAGCCAACTCCATTTGATTAATGAAGACTCACTAGATGACAATTTTTTTTGTCAACAGTGGTAATAATTAATTTTAAAGATATATTATTATATTATAACAAATTTCAAAGACAATAACTGAACTAGATCGTTTTAAATATGGTTGGACTGCTATTTTTGTTTGCAAAGAAATTGAGTATTTTCTCTCTCCATGAGAAAAGAATAGTTCTTTATGAAAAATGTAATGGATCCGTTCCTTTTGTGGACGACTGACTGTTGAGGTTCATAATATGCTCTGATATGTTTCGACTAATTTTATTAAGTCAGTTACTCTCCTTGGAGAAGGGAGGATTTTGCTTTGCTCAGTCTTGTAACGTGCTCCTTAATCTTTCATTATCTCTTGCTGCTTGTATCTGTTCCTTTGTCCATGCTGGATGTTCGTCAATTATCGTTGCATGTACATGTTCATGGATGTAAAAGCGAGATGGAACTGGGATCACTCTTGGTTTCCATATCACAGCATAGGAAACGCGCCTCCATTTTAACCATTTGGTTTAAATTTATGTATTGTACAGGAGCAGAAACTTGGCATCTACCTTCTACGATGATCAGTTTGTGTTGCTGGCTTTCTCGTTTTTGTTACTTACTTTAGCAGATAATAAGTTAACAGGTAAACAGTCACACTTGCGGACGCGTACCACTGATTGAGTACTATTCGCATCTCTTTTTCATGTCTCCAATTTTGTTGCAGCTGCCGGACTGACATTTCTACATAGTGGGAGCAAGCCAGATGTGGTAATGGTTGTCCTTCCATCTAATATTTGATATGTTCGATGAATCACACTAGTGTTACGTTGGTCTTTCTCTTTGAGCATAGGCAGGGATGACAATTTGAGTCATTATGTTATCGAATAACATGCAGTAATCTCACTCGAAGTGATATGCTCCTTTTTTATTTGGCTTTTTTTTCTCGAATTATACTTATTTTCCTCTCTTTCCCGCCGAATTAAATTGCTAATGCTGATTTATTCAATTTACTGGGAAACGATTCAAGCTGTTTTATGTTATGAAGTCTGACCTTTGCTTACCGTATGATTCACAATTCAATAGTCTGCATATTTCTTGCTAGATTTTCAGTTGCAGGTTGAGTTAGTGGGTTGATAATTATGGTAGTTTCTTTATGTTCTAACCTGATATTCTGGGGGATCAGTGTATCTTCTTATTTTGGATATCATCTGGATATTTGGTGTCAGAATTTTGACTTCTCAGTTTCACAGGTAGTGGATGGAAGTATCCTTGGGAAGTTTCTACCAGAGGTACACATCTAGTACCATCTGCTACTCCATTTACTCTATGATTTTGGTTACACGCTCATGTTAGCCTTACCTATACTCCCACAGGAGAAATCAGTACACATGGAGATATGTGTGGTTCTCACCTTCTGGAAACAAACTACTTTTCTCGTTCTTTGTATTTGGAAAATTTAAATGGGAAATTTCATGTCGTTCAATATCTTTTGTTCAGATTCGTATGACTTCCCTTACTCCCCTTTTTTTCCTAGTCAACCGGCTTCATTCATTGAGATTTTATTCTCTTGCTATAGAAATCAAAGTCTTCTCTTTTTCTTTCAGTTTTTTAATTGAATTACCAAAAACAGCAGGAATAGACCATCGGTAAAAATTATCACCCTAACTGTTTGGGTTTTTGTCTGAAGAAATATGTAAACAAGATAAATTGGTGCAAGAGATGATAAGTTCTTTTCTTGAAATTTATCAAAATTGACATAGGCAACATCTCCTCCATCATTTGTTTCATCTATGAACTTAATTTTCTTCAATTACTTAAGGTAAACAATATAAATTGGTGTCAAGAGATGATAAGTTTTTTTCTTGAAATTTATCAAAATTGACGTAGGCAACGTCTCCTCCTCCATCATGTGTTTCCATATATGAACTTAATTTTCTTCAATTACTAAAGGTAGTTGTGAGTTCTAGAGAAAGGGGTGACAGTTGAAGGGTCAAGACTGAGGGTCAAGTATTTCACCCCAAAAGGGGAGGCTTGTATGCCTAGGACCAATGCCACTCTAATCCTGCGAATGGACATGGTTTTGAACATTTTCAAGGTTTTCACAACCCAAACGTCCCAGTAGAAAAGGCCTGTGGGTTGTTTCGTCTAGCTAAGAATGTGCAATGTTGACATGCCCCTTCACTGTGAGATGTATCACCAGAAACTTTATATTATGGACATGATTGTGAGTCTTTCTACATTCTCTTATTATGAGAATAAGACAAAGCTGCTTGATTTGTTTGTCACAGATCTTAAATGCACTACTGAAAGTCGTAGCAAGTGATCCACCTCTATCTGCGCAGACGAAATGGCATACAGGATGGCTCCTGCAGAAGCTCCTAAGTTCTCAAGTAGCACAGTTTTCTGATCAGGATTTTGCATTAATCAATGTAAGGGTTTTCTGATGCAAGCATAGGTTCACTACATGTTTCACATTATTTATAACGTTTGTTTTCTTGTTGGTTTTTCAACCGAAAAAAACCTGACCTTCCTAGTTCATGTAATTCACAAGGTAGCTTCATTTGTTCATATCTTTCCTTGTAGGCCTTTTATGAACCGTCCTTAATTTAATATTATGGCTTCGTTAGGGTGAGACATTTTATCACTTCAAAGTAAAGCAGACCTAGATCAAATAATTTGTTAATTGCTACAACTTAATTTATTGGTGCTTTTTGTCTCCTACTATCTAAAATTTTATATTTTATAGTTCTCATTGACAGACATCATACAACAAGTCACTTCAGTACTTTGAGAAAGAACTTGATGGACGATGGTTTGATCGTATCTTGGACACCTTGAGAACTGAATGGGCCAACTATAAAGCAGGCAAGTTTTACCTAGTATCGTAATTTTATCTTTTTTGTCTATGCTGACTTGCTGAGGCCCTAGAGCTCCTTCTGTGAGAGAATTATTTTTCATACCAGAATCTAAGATGAGAAAACATTATTAAATATAAACAATGATTTGTTCTTGCACGATTAATTCCTGAAAAGGTTCCCTTATATTTTGGTATACATATAGCCCTGGAGAAACCATTGGAATCCAAGGATCCCATTTTCCTGCTGGAGCTTGCCATCTCACAGCAATCACCTTTTACGGGTATCTTCTCACCAAGCATATCTGTTTTGTAGCATTGGGCATACTCGGGATGCTCTTTGAGTTCTTTTTGTTGTGTGCTTTATTTTAATAAAGGAGAACACGGGTGCATTGCAGTTGATGAGACACCGCCTGTTGGTTGGCAAAGAATGGTTGATGCAGTTAAGGTCTGTATTCTTTCCTTCGTATGAATCTGACAGTCATAATCTTGAAAATTTGACCAATATCCTCTTGACATTTTCGTAATTTTTTTTTCTCTCCATTGTCATGGAACGTCCTCTTTGTTGCATGGTATGTGGAATAGCTCATATGTGGCGTGAATGCAGGTGTTTGTCGTAAATTTATATCTCAAGGCAGCTATTTGTAAAGCTGAGCTGCCCGGAAGACCCTTTTCCGAGCTTGCGAGCAGTCCTGTTAGTTCAAGGACAATGCACACTTCAGATATTTCGTCTGCAAGTTTTGGTTCAGAGGTTTCTTTAGGTGAGGCCACATTTACCCTCATTGTGAAACCCAAAATATGCACTTGGATCAAGGTTATGAGCTTCAATTAATTCAATAAACTCTTTCAGGAGCTGCAATTCCTTGCAGAATTGCCTTCTCCAATGCAGGGATCAGAGACATTTTCATGATAGCAACTGGAGTGTCTGGGAAATTGCTTCTTGTGGAGAAACATCCATTCCGTAATCACCGGGGAGTCGTGATAGCGATTGCTCCATTGGCAGGCTTGGGTGTAAGCCTATTTCGCTTTTAGTTAGTGCAAACCAATAAGGGTTTGGTTGCTGGCCAAAGTCCTCTACAATGTGCATTGATTTTCTTGCTCCTTTTCTTGTTTGAACAGCCTAAACTAGACGAGGATCATCCTACATGGCTACATTTGATGATAAGAGAGTTTGACCCAAGGCTAAATGCAAGCAAAACGAGAGGCCAGAACTACAAGGCATCATCAAATCATGTTGTCGACGGAAGATGGACGCTAGGTTTTTCAAATACTAATGCTTGTGAAGATGCTCGCTTGCTTATCCGTGAGGAAACCGACAAACAAAGGTCTTCTATCAGGAGTGTACTTTCTTCGTTGCTTCAGCAGAATCACCTTGGAGAGCTACCGCCTGGTCGAGATTAGAGAAAAACTGCTTTGCATTCTAGGTCAGACTGAGCGAACCCTTCCCCTTCTTTTTCTTCTTCGCAAAATTTTGTTGTTGTAACATGTATAGTCTAGCTCTACATAGGATCTAGTTATGTGAAGTTCCATTAGCAGTTTGATCTGAAATTTGCCCTCGTGTATTTCGTGTAATAATTTCTGGTGTATATTGGGGTCAGAAAAATTGGTATGTGCAAAATACCTTCATCATGTTCTGCAGATTTTTACCTTCCAAAAAAAAAAGATGTTCTGCAGATGTAGGGCATGGTCATATTTGCCGTCTTCTTTAGCTGTCAAATAGAAGCCCCTAAAAGCTCTACAAGTTTTCGCCATTCACCATTTTTCTTGTTTTTTTCTGGCACAATATGTGTTATTGCATGAGTCATCCTTCTACTACTAATATGTCGCGTGTCATTCTAGTGGGAGGATTCTTTTATGGGGTTTTTGTTGGGAATAAAGGATTATTCTAGGTTTCCAGCATTTAGTGGCTTCATGGTGAGGGAGGCTATTCTCTAGCATTTTGCGAATATTTTTAGGACAGTATCAGATATGTCTGATACCGTTGCCGTAGGCCACGACCAGGTCAATGCAAAGAATCTTTGTAGGACTACGGATTTTGACATGATTCTCACCAACTTTTGTTTCTTGAAGCTCAATTTCTTAACCTGAGCCGTGGTAGTGAGATGTGTATTGGATGGTTAACCAAGTGGACGACCGAAGAACTGAGTCATTTTTCCTTTTTTTTTTCTGTGAATCTATATATTTAGGTCTGTCTAACACCAAGAGACGACTTTATAGTATTTTTTACATTCATGACTTAGATCTCAAAACTTTTATGAATCCAAGTGGATTCCGAAATTTGAATGCCTAATTATCTGCCAATTTAATTACCATAAAACAAACTATCCACGATATATACAATCGCTCGCGATTGTTAATATTGTTTTAAGAAAACGTTTGACACTTGCTTTTTAGAAAGCAGGTTCTGGTACGTCATTCCGTTGCCTTTATGTCAAAATTAGAGCAACTTTATCGAAACCTTTATCTCTCGCCGCTCACTACGCTAAGCCCAAATCTCTCTCCCTTTCTGGGGAATTGCTTGTATTCGCCCACATGGGCCACGTAACATACCAAAGAGATGTGCCTATTTGAAGCCTAAAAGCATAAATCAGCAGCCCTTTTGAGTAGATAATGCCATATTTACTTTCTTTATTGCTTTCTTGGGAGAGCGCTTGCTTTTAGGTAAGAGAGAAAAAAAGAAGAGGAAGAAGATATGACGATCGGGAGAGTCTAATGCACGTTTCCTTACACAATTCAATTGGGGACTGATTAATTCAAATTAGATAAAATATTCAATTTTATTTCAAAAATCAGCTAATTTTTAGAACAACTTATCACTAATTAGTCTATGTAATTGACGCGTTTAAACACTGGCTTTGACACACACCCTTCGGTGGAGACATGCCTATATTTGGCTGGCTTTTACCAGCTTGTGCTTGTTTGACACAAAGCTTAGCCATATTTTTTTTAATTTTTGGGTCAAGAAGCTTAGCCATATATTAGTTCATCATGGGTGAGTAAGTGATACTTAGGGTAAGCTGGAAGCAAGCTACATATGTTTCCTTTAACCAAATAACGCCTTTATAGAATTCCTACCAGCACTTTCTTGGTTCAAATAATTGGGTGCGTATTGCATGTCTTTTGAGGCCAGAGAAAGACGGGACAACTTTTTTGACTGGTCGCCCACCGAAACAACAGTCTCGAGAGTTTGGGTTCAAGGACTCCCACTCCCATGACCAAAAGCGCGACCGGGTGGATGCTTCGTTTTGAAATCATCTTAAAATTTTTATCCATTTTAAATCTGATGTAATCGGTGAGTGTTGGAATACCGAATAATTAGAAAATGCCTCGATAGATTCTTGGGGGTCACGCTAGGTCGGAAGGGATCATAAACATTCGTGACAACCCTCTCCGTTTCGTGGCGTACATATCTTGTCAAATCATATATCTATTCTCAATTTTCCACCGGCGGTATAATCGCTTCATTGCTTATTTCTCACTACTTCTATGCCAAAGATAATTGAAGCTATAATTTACATGTCAATTTTTTAAAGGAAGTAGTTACACTATGGTTTAAATCCGGAGCTCCTTGAAATTATATACTCATTGCGTCGTGATGCTACTTCTCGATTACTCAGTGATTTATTATTCAGTCTCACTAGAACAATGTTCAAGTCACATTGCATTCTGAACTCAAACTCGTGTTCCATAATTGAAGCTACAATGTTTATTCTGTCATTTTTTACGGCCAAATATTGAACCAACATGCGAAAAAAAGGAAGAGGAAGAAATATACAGATCTTAATTAAGATAGGAAGAGCCTTTCCGAGGAGGGTGGCTAGCAAAAACACAAAACATGCGTTTTCCGGGGATTTTGTATAGAAATGATTGAGGAATGAGAGGGAATATCTCTCGCTTACCGTGAAGGAAATCATGAAAAGGCAATTAGGTGGTTATAGAGCAGTAGTGCAGCTCTCGTTTCTATGAGATATCACACTTTAAATACGTGCTGGCCATAACTTGGTTCGAAAAATAATAGAAAGCTCGATGGCTGAAAATTCACTCCTAACGAGGTAACTAGGCAGAATGATTTATATAGTTTGAAATATATTCAGCTCACCCCAAGTATCTTCAGATGATTATTGATAAAAAAAATTAGAAGTATGTGTATATATTTCATTCTCATCTGGGTTGTCATCGAATGCTCGATATCATGCCGTTTCTTTTCCTTTTTCAACGGATCCTCGTGCAATTGTGTATTATTTGAAATGAAAAATTTATAATATGAAGGCTGGAGATTATTATTGAAATAAAATATATACCGTACTGAAAAATTATTATGTGGCGGATCTAAAATCAAAATGTGGAAGTGTTAAAAAGAGACAGTGCTCTTTATTCCTTGTCCTAGAATTTGGAAAAAAACCGTACACAGCCCCCGATACCTTCAGTCCTACAAGTCCCCTTGTGCTTTTTTCAGGTCCCCGTCTTTGGAGGATCGTGAAATAGAAATCAATCACATTGCTTTTCTTCACATTCTTCCTATGGCCAAAATTTCTCTTTTCTAATATATCACCATTGGCCAATAATGTGAGATAAACAAAGACTGTAGCTTTTTTCGTGGTGCATTGAACTATTATTCCAAAAGATGATAAAATGAATGCAATTAAATAAAGTGGGAAACCAAATAATCCGACGACATAAATGAGTAATCAAGCCGGGCTAGTTAAGAAAAAGTATGTTGTTAAATATAGTAGTTGTTCTCTAGCTCAATCTAGAGGGTGACATGGTCACTTTAGGGTTTCTCAAAAGAATTTTTGTTATGTATATTAACTAATTCAGGTTAGAGCAAGATATTTGAAAGTCAATAAAATTTTCTTAAAAATTATTTAATAGTAGTGCATTTCTATGGACAGAAATTCAATACCTACACTCATCGATTATCTAAATAATTAATAACCTCTTTATGCTTTAGTTATCAAGGCCTCCTTCGCATAGAAGAAAGAGACCCTCTTAGGGAAACCATATCTTTTATCAAAATCTGAGATAGATCTACAGCGCAAAAAAGCTGAGTTGCCTTTGGTACAAGTGCACATATATTTACTCTCCCACACATGCATTCCACTTTCCTCCACACTCACTCAATAAATAATACTATTCAAACTGAAATTCATCTACCAAATAAATAATTTCGTATATCAGATGAATTGGTATAAAACTGTTTTATGTTCATAAAACCACATATTAATTCCACACTCTCCTCCTCATCATCTCTCTTTCTGTAGTCTTAGGCCATAAACTCAAACTTCACAAACCCCGTATGCTCCAAACTCTCTCCACTTCTCACATATAGTTATAACTTGCACCCAAAGTATAGCTAGAATTAATTAAAAGACATGAGAGCTGGAGGTTGCACGATCCAACAAGCCCTAACCATGGAGGCTGCCACCGTGGTGAAGCAAGCTGTGACACTAGCGAGGCGGCGAGGCCACGCACAGGTCACGCCTCTCCATGTGGCGAGCACCATGCTCTCGTCCGCCACTGGCTTGCTGAAAACCGCCTGCCTCCAATCCAACTCCCACCCTCTCCAAACCAAAGCCCTAGAGCTCTGCTTCAACGTAGCCCTCAACCGCCTCCCGGCCTCCCCCTCGGGTCCCCAGCAGTTTCCTTCCATCTCCAACGCCCTGGTAGCCGCCTTCAAGCGTGCCCAAGCCCACCAGCGACGCGGGTCCATCGAAACACAACCCGTCTTGGCCACGAAGATCGAGTTGGAGCAGCTGGTGATTTCCATCTTGGATGATCCCAGCGTCAGTAGGGTTATGAGGGAGGCTGGCTTCTCTAGTACTCAGGTCAAGAGCAACATCGAGCAAGCTGTTTCTTCGGAGATTTGTAATTCCCAAAACCCTAATAAGCTACTATCTCCTTCTTCTTCGAAGAAGGTGGTGACCAAAAGAATGGATAATTATTTGGACCCCATTAGAAACGAGGACGTGGCGAGTGTTATAGATAGCTTATTGTTGTCATCAAGCAACAAGAGGAGGAGCTTCGTGATAGTCGGAGAGTGCTCTACTAGTGTTGAAGCAGTCGTCAATGGAGTCGCCGATAGGTTCGAAAAGGGAGACGTCCCAGAGGCTCTAAGGGAAGTGAAGTTCTCCAACGTCCCAGTTCGATCTCTCGGGAGGCTATCAAGTAGGGCAGAAGTGGAGGAGAAGCTTGGAGAGCTGAAAGTGATGGTGAGCTCCCACATGGAGAAGGGGATTGTACTCAACCTAGGAGATCTCAATTGGGTTTTCGAGAGGAAGAAGACAAAGGATCCGAGTGATTCGGGTGATTGTTATTATTATGATCAAGTGGAGAAGCTGATCTTGGAGCTTGGGAAGCTGGCTAGCTCTATAGAAGAGAGTAAGAAGGGAAGTGTTTGGGTAATAGGGATGGCCACTTGCCAAGGTGCTTGTCTGGATGGTGTTTATGGTCTCCATCCTCTTACAATTCCAGCCGGCGTCTTACGCTTAAGTCTCACCAACGACAGGTATAAGCTCTTACCACCGAGTTTCGAATGAGTGCAATTTACTGCAAATCAAATGCACTCGTGTATTAGGAGATTTTTTCATTAAATTTACAGTCAAGTGCACCACGTAAAGAAAAATTTCATTAGAACATTTACCCTCTTTCTAGGTCCATTTGGAACTCTCTTCAACAACTTTTAAGATGCTTCAGCATTAAGATTCGATTCTTTTTCCTATGATATATTGCGGAATATTATTTTGGGTTCCAGGTCTTTTTATCTAGACTTTTTGGAAACTTCATTAATAAATGAACCAACTTTTTGTTGTTGGAGAAAACAGTCGTTTGCCAAAAGCAGTGTTTTATGCTTTAGATGAGAAGAAATCCTCTCTAATCGTTTGATTCAATGTTAGAGCGCTTCAAGAATATATTTAAATGGTGATGCACCACATAGACATAGGAACTTTTCTTTTCTTTTTATGCCAAAGTGATTAGCTGGAAAAGCATTTAATAGGTTTTTTTTGTGTGTAAACTTGGTAATTAAGGCATTCTCCCTTTTCTTAATTACCGGAATGGAGAAAGTAGGGTAGATGTTGGTTTCCGGTGCTTAACTTTTCTTTTATTTAATAGTTTTCCAACTTATCTTAAAATTTTCGAGGTTTTGTTTTATAAGAAAAGTTGTTGGAAGTTATTATCCTATATTAATTAACTTCGTTACACTTTTTCTTCGGGAGCTTAATTAATAATTATCAACTTCATTTAAACTTTCTTTTTACAGTGACCGACCCGAAGCACAGTCAACAAATGTTGTTAGTGCTGAAAGTAAGTCATTTAATTGGCCTTCTTCACTTGGACGTGGAGAAGAATCCAAGATTCAGAGCGACGCACGAACCCTACAATGTAGCAATTGGAATGGCTCCAAATCCATCTCTTCAGCTCTTCCTCCATGGCTTCAACAATACAAAACCGAGAAGGAAGCACATATTAATGCCAATAATCAGGTAGATTTTTTCTTAGCCCATCTGTTGCGGGCGGATAAAAATTTGTGAGAATGCCAAAATCGTGAAATTAAATGAAATATTTTTTCAAAAAATATATTTATAAATAAATTCTCTAATTGGCTTTTTCCGTGCCATTGTCAGGATTGTGTCACAATTAAAGATCTTGGCAACAAATGGAACACTACTATTTGCGGCTCAATAGTCCAACATCCCTACTCATTTGAGACGATTCCAAAATCTCTTAATTCTTCTCCTTCCCTATCTTACTCCCCACCAAGCTTTCCATATGAACCTTGGACTTGTCGTCAAGAATCTGTCCACCATAATAACAATGTCGATGGCTATGAACCACCTTGGAGATTGTACAATCTAGGAAGTCAAGATTATTCCAACCCACCAGCTAATACTTCTTTGAGTAATCCTAATTCCACTCCAAACTCCACTTCCTCTGGTGATGCAATGGAAGTGGATTATGGTTCCTCTCACAAGTTCAAGGAGCTAAACTCTCGAAACCTGAACGCCTTGTGTGACGCATTGGCCACGAAAGTTCCTTGGCTGAAAGATGTAATTTCTGAAGTGGCAAGCACGGTGTTGAAATGCCGGTCCGGGATGATAAGAAGGAAAGTGAAATCAAGGAATTCTAATGATGACCATTGTAGTTCCATGGAGGCCAAAAACGAGACATGGTTGTTCTTCCAAGGTGTTGATGAACAAGCTAAGGAGAAGATAGCTAGAGAGCTGGCCAATACAGTGTTTGGCTCCTATAACAACCTTGTCACAATTTCTCTAAGCGAATTTTCACCCACAGGGGAAAACTCAACAAGGGATTCTTCTAGGAATTATAAGAGATCAAGAGATGAACACAGTTGTAGCTTATTTGGTAGGTTTGCGGAAGCTATTACAAGCAACCCGAGTAGTGTTTTTCTAGTGAAGGACGAGGAGCGAGCGGACTACTACTCTCGGATGGGGTTCAAGAGAGCCATTGAAAGGGGAAGAGTGACGAATTCAAGTGGTGAAGAAGTTGGTTTAGGTGATTCTATCATAATTCTAAGTTGTGAGAGCTTCAGATCAAGGTCAAGAGCATGTTCTCCTTCTTCCAAGCTAAAAATTGGGAAGGTGGGAGAGAAGAAGGAAGGTGGTGGCCCCAATGTTTCTTTGGATTTGAACCTT
The DNA here is from genome assembly GCA_012979155.1 of Hypericum perforatum. Taxonomy (NCBI): domain Eukaryota; kingdom Viridiplantae; phylum Streptophyta; class Magnoliopsida; order Malpighiales; family Hypericaceae; genus Hypericum; species Hypericum perforatum. Next base: position 22,798 of record SOPF01028046.1, on the reverse strand, counting down.
TCCATTGAGAATGGTCATGGGGTGGAAGAGCAGTCCATTGATGATCTAGGCCTTGTTGATTTGGTGGATGCATGTGTTATTTTCAAATTCCATGATCTGTGACGATGTATGAGACGCTACGTGGGAATATGTTTAGTTAGGCGAGGGTACTTCTTTTAATGATTTTGATCATTTCATAGATCATTAATGGTTTATTGCTAGCAACAATCGTACTTCTCAAAAAAAAAAAAGATGGTAATTGATATAAGATACATTGTACATTAAATATCCTTTCTTTTGTTTGTGATCGCTGTTTTTTAAGTTTTATTACAATTGTTTCTCCTAAAATTCAAATGGTGGTAATTTTTTGGTTAATTCCAATAAACCATAGCAAAATATGATATGGTTTGTACAATATCTATAACGCAGTACCATGATTGTTGAGTATATCTTGAGTTTGAATTATTAAAATACACCTATATAAAATAGTTGTTAGATTTTTTTTTAAATTGTTGAAAAAGATTTGTAATCTTTCAAGATATATATATATATATATATATATATATATATATATAAACATGTAGAAAATAGAACTGGAGACATGTATTCATGTCGTGCACATTATTATCATTCAAAAATAAATAAAAATGTGTCCATCAACAAGCAAGAAAGACGTTGAATTGCCGAGTCGCCGAGTGTTTCTTCTCGTTTATAATATTCCTCACATCATTCTTCTTAAATGACATATTGAAACTATTAATTATAAATTCAACTATAGATTTGAGTATGGAGGATTGAAAAGACATACTGTACATGGCAAGATTGATTACAGAACGCGTGTACCCTGTAATATATATATTGCTTACGTGGTAGGACAAAAGGGTAATTATTTTTGTCCACGCACTGCAGAAATAGCATGTTTTTGTTGATCAAAATAGCATATTTATATTGGCCAAAATATTATATTTCTTTTGATCAGAATAGTATGACAAAGCTGGTCTGAATGACGTGTTGTTGTATAATTATTATTTTATAATGAGCATTTATGTTAATCTGAAAATAACATGTTCATATTAATTTGAAAATAATGTGTTGATGTTGGTCAGAATGACATGGTTTAGTTAGTCTGAAAATGACATATTTTTGTTGATCGAAATGGCTTATTTTCATTGGTCAGAATAACATGTTTATATTGGTATGAATGACATGTTTATATTTAGACATCGGGGCAAGTTATTATCATGGAGACGACGAGTCAAGAAAGAAAAAAAGAAATCAAAGTCGGGATCTTACTAATGAGTTTACCGATTGTTATATTTGGGTAAACAATTTTGATGTAACTTAGTATAGTACTTAGATATAACTCAGTTTGTTAATTAGACATCAAGATAGGTCAATGTCTTGGACGAGAGTTGGATCTGACTTTCATGTCCACTCTAATAGGATGCGAGTTACTTTGCTATCATTATACTCCCATCAACATCATGCTCTTCCATCGATATTGTCCTTTATCGACACCATCTTTCATCATCGTCTCAGGTCTAAGTTGGCCAACGAGAGAACAACAAGGACGAAAGTCAAACCCCAACTTTCAACATCCAAAGGGAGAAAGATCTCTTTGCGAGCATCATCAGATGTATTGTTCATCATCAGATCTGGTGGTCATTGATTTTGTTGTCGATATCGTAAATTTTGTAACCGACATCTTAGTGGTATAGAGAAGAGAGAGAGATATGAATATGGGAAATAGGATTGAAAACAAGAGAAGAAAAGAGAGAGAAAAAAAGTGAGAGAAAGAAAAAGAAAGAAGAAGATACCGTACATCACAAAAATACTCTTGACCAATTACTATCGTCAAGTCTCTCACACACATCTTACCAAATAAATTAATAAATAATATTTAATTTTGTATGGTAGTAGGTCCCTTTATTATGCCCTTTAACCAATCGAGTGCTCACATTGTACACATAAGAAATGCAATATACGCGACTGTCCTAGAGATTTTAAACCCACTTTCAGAGGCACATGGCATAATAAGGTGCAGTCCATAACCTAAGAGTTATGCAAAGTTGAAGCAACTTTTATATGCTTTAGAATGGAAAAAGTTAAATCTTCCGAAATAAATATTAAAAGAACTCTACTTTTCATGCCTTGTGCTGCTTCTTGTTAAAAGAATAACTTTTTCTCCAGCTTTTAATTTCATTTCAGTAACTCCAACATTCTCATCTTTGTTCAAGAAAGCTCGTTGATTGGAGGTTTATAATTCAAATAAATTTAAAAGATGCAGGGTCTTGTTTATTTTATTATATTTTTGGTTAAAATCATCTTGTATTCTATTATTTATTGAGTCTATTAATATTATTCAAATTTATATAATTTAAGAAATTTTTTTTCAAAAAGTACTTAATATTCATTCAATTTTAAGAAGTCAGAGTCTCTTAATTAAGCTAAAATAATTTAATTTTTTTATAAAAACTTTTTGCTGTGAAGACACATGTAAGCATCCTTTTCGGACAAACCTAAAAGGCGATGATACATTGGAATTGCGAGAAAGATCGTTATCTTTGATGGATTTAAATTAAAATCCTAAGCTTAAGAAAGGGTTGTCCTTTCTTTACTTTTTAGAAAGATATACAGGTTATAACTTTAAAGCTAATGCCTGCTTGGCAGTGTACGAGTGCGGGGTTCGATGAGTGATGACCTCCATTTAGGGCCAATCCTTTATATACTAAGAAAATAGTATATACTCGTTTTGATGATGCAAATCCAAGTACTTATTGAAAAAAAATAAACTCTAGATGGTTTGCTATAAAACTGTTGTTTGATAAAATCATGACTACTGTAAATCAAAAATTTTAAAGGTTAAGTTTTTAGGCCTAGTTACATATCGGCAGAAATTGAACCCCAACTTCCATAAAATCATACAACAAAATGCCTTTAGCTAACAAATCACACTTTGTGAGAAGGCCGTAAAATTTTCCTGGGGTTTAATTGTACGCATTTTTAGGCTATTAATTATATGGATTCCTTGTTACGATATTAGAAAGACTAAAGGCACTTATTAATAAGAAGTTAAAGGCAGTCCAAGCAAATCAATATAAGTTGCTCGAATCGAACATAGCGCAAGTCTTTTAACTAATTTTGCAGTAAAGATTGGATAATAATCAGTTACTTTTGTTATATTATAAGCTCCTGATTGATCTAACCAGCAGGAGACACGAGGTCAATTTAATGGAGATGTGAAAGTATCTGGAATCTAATAAATCTGCCGTCAAAAGCAGGAATGGGAGATAAAGTTGTACGTGGAAATATTAATTAGGTTGCAGAAAGCGGGTCTCCCTTTAAACCAAAGGTGCTTTCTTTTCTCACCCCCTTTATACTTAAACCATCTTTAGCTCTGCTAAACTTTGATCTATACCCTACTTTATTTGAGCGCACAGATTGCTTTTTTCTGCGAGTAGAATGCTGGAATTCTAGTTTGATAGCGGAATGTGTTAAAAACATTTTAATTAGAAATATATTAATGCCTTAATATGTGAACATTTTACTTTGTAATTGTCATGAAATGGAAGAATAAAACCAATATATTTATAAAAAAGCATTTTTCCAATAAATAGACAAATATATAACAAATGATTTGTAGCTCAAAAACATAAAAGTGTTATAAATATGTAACAGGTTCAGTATTCAAATAATCGCTTTAAAAAAAGACAAATAGATGCCTTGACATGTCATTCATTGAGGAGGAACACATGGAGCGCATTTTGGGCGCTATGCTCGAAACCTTACTGTGAAATTCTCCTGGGTGGATCGTTATAGAATCGAGTTCTTGTTCCTAAGAGGGTTGGAATGGTTGAAAATCTAGACCTTTCGATTTGGATGATCCAGATTCATAAAATATGGATATCTTGATTGTTTAATATGTGATACAAATGATCTTCACAATTTTCTAAACGTGAAACTGATCTTTCGTATTATACAAATAATATTTATTTTTTATGTAATATGGATATTTGTGGTGTACATATTTGTTAATACATTTTATTTATAAAAAAAATCTTTATAAAGTTCTAAATGTGAAACTGAATCTTTCATATTTAGATTTATATTTAAATCCAAAAGCAGATCAATTTAAGGTAAAATATCTGAATCTAAATGTAGAGTTCAAACTATACCAATATAAAAATATTAGGAAAAATCATTTCTAACATAAAACCCACAAAGTGGTTAAAAATCAGATATAATTTGTACGGATTAACCAGAAGAAGAAAAAAAGGAGAATCGTCGTGACAGACAGTTAACATCGTCTAAGGCTTTTTAAAAATATAATTTTTTTACACAAGGGTATGTTGGTCGGAGGATGTGTATTTGATTAAAATCGGACTATAGTCGAGGCAAGTGTTGGACACTTTCTCCGTAAGACGAAATTGCCTAGTAGATTTTAGTGTACTACGGGCTACGACAATCGTTCCCAAGATACAATGACTATTCGGGTGTTTCCAAAAACGTTGCACACGGGACGCGGGCCAACCTCAATGTATGTTTGTCTGTGCGAACGATCGTGTCTCTTCGGAGGGCCTCTGGAGTCTGGATAGGCATCAGCCTCTTCGGCGTGCGAAGTGTCAAGTGCACATCAATACATCCGCTCCTGGCTTCGAGCCTGTGCCGATGATTGTGCTCGTGCTCGAAGTACTGTCCTCGCAGAGTCAACAAGTCAACCATGGGAGTGGTCAACCAAGTTGAAAGGTAAGGAAAAAAATTCCTTATAAACAAAGAAAAATCTCTTGCACTTTCAGATGTGGTATACCATTCCTTCCCTTGCCATCTCAATTTGACTTTGGGTTTTATGAGTTTTGGGCTCAATTCACTTCTTTTCCAATAGGTTACACCTTTTGACACAAAAACTATTGATAGGTCGATGTTAAAGCGGTATTCCAAAGATAACATCGGGCATATAATCCAAAATTAAAATCTAGTTTTCACGATTTGAATAATTTTGTAGTCAATATTAACTAAAATTGTGCAAACTTTTTAACTGATAACCTAATTCGGATTCAAACAACATATTGTGGACCGAGCAAGTTATATAGGGGTAGGGCAGCAACAAAATCTTGAATTAAAGAATTAATAATTTACCGTTGCAAACCATTTTTTATGATTAAAAAGAAAAATTATATTTCTATAAATATATTTAACGAAGAAAGATGATGTTCCAAAAGATCAGTCCGATTGCCACCAACGACGGTAAAGTATCAACTTGCAGCCTCTTTTGGCATCCAATAAAGACAAAAAAAAAAGACACACATAAAGACAAAGTTTCAAACACATTAAATCCTTTTACAGCCTTAAAGCAAAAAAAGAAAGATAACATTTGGTCACTATTCTATGTTAATTTTACATCTCTCTCGTTTAAAGTTCGAATATATCAGATGTTTTATTGAAGTTATTATTCTCCTTTAATAAAATAAGTTGATCAACCGATAAGAACTCAATCTTTTTACTCGAAATTTTATTTCAAATTTTATGAATTAAAAGTACATAATTAAAATAATTATTTTGAGTGCTTGACTCCAGTTAAAAAAAAATCACCAAAAAATGTAATTCGAAGTTTATTCTTTTCCGCGTCTGAAGTACATAAAAGTAAGGGAATTCGATTTACGCATCCCGAAATATATGCATTCGAGGAGTAACTTTAAATCTCATGATGAAATAATCTTCAAGAAAATAAAATATAAAGTGTTTGTATCTTCTTGTTGAGAGGCAGAGCATGGGCCATATATCAAAGGTCCTAATCATCTCAGATTTTAGTTCGTCACTTTCTTTTCTTTTTTGGGTCTAACGATGGCTGGACTCTGAACTCCTTTTTCTCTTTTTGTTTTATCATTTGAAAGTGATGAGCGAGGTCTCCAAGCAAATTAGCTAAATGAGCGACCAGATTTTATACAACTAATGAGTGGTACTTCATTTTTTATATTTTCAGGATTTTAGGGAAAAGTTACTTCATTTGTTTCCATTTTTGTCTATGACTTACTGATCAATTAACCTCGACGTGAGGGGCCATCCAAAAGAATGAAGACGAGCTCACCCGGGTGGAAAATGATCCCGAATCGAGCACTGTGGGCTTGTTCGGGTATGCCAGGCAGAACGGTTGATCATAATTCATATGTTTAGGTTCAACTTGAGATTTTTGTTCATTCAGTTATTGACTCGAATCCACTTCTAACTGGGCCTATGTGTGAAAGATTGTCCTTGTCAAATTGGATGGGCTGTGAAGTAGACTTATTAGCCCAGCCCAAATCGAAATGTTGGTCCTGCACCTTATGAGGCTTTGACAGCGTTTATTTTTTTAAATAAAGATCTAAATTTTTTTCTGTCAAAATGATGATTAGTTTTGGTATGATCCTTAGATTTTTTTAAGGGCAAACATGACTGCTTATGTATACTTCTTGCTGGAAAACCATTACATAGGAAGATATTAAGCTCCAAGAGGTGATGTTGTGTCCAATTGAGTTTTCATAGTCTAAATTCTAGATCGTTTTGCAACTGAATTGGTCACTAATTCTAAGATGAATCTGACCTACTTTGTGTTTTGCTTGGCGGTTTGAAATGTATGATTCGAATCATATTTTAACAAATACATAAATTACCACATCTGATCCCTATCCACGTGGGAGGCGGATCGCATATCTGCCACGTGTCACCTATGTAGCTTGCCTGCATGTATGCGTCCCACGTGGCATGCCACATGGCAATGGTGTAAGTGTTTACGTCATTATCACGTCACGCTATGCCAGCACTGACGCAACTCCTTCCTATGTCTGCTGGCGCTGTCGTCAGCACCTACCCGCTGTCTCGGCCAGCTTGTTGACGGCCCGTTGACTTGGGCTAGATTTAATGGGCCCGGACCCAAACTTGTACAATGATGAATGTAAGCTGGGCTCGGAATCCAACACTGGCCTTTGTTACTGTTTAGAGATCATATATCTTTATGTTTGTAATTTTCTTTAATCAATTAATTCACTAAATTGGTTTATATCATTAACATAACCGGTCACTGCTTTATACTTTTTATTTGAGGTTTCCGATCAGTGCTTTTTCTTGACAGAGGCGGTTAGTAATTTTAGTACCACAAACGTTAGTCTTCTCTTAAAATTAAGAACATACGGTTATAATGCTAAGATCTAACTTACAGATTCCACCAAAACGTATCTCCATCGTTTTGGATGGCAAAAAAATGTATCTAATAAGCAGTAACTAATAATCAGTATTGATCATTAAAAAATATAATGATATTAAACATTTATTGAAGACTATTATAATTATTCAAATACCTTAGATAGTTCGATCTACATTATTGAGAAATAATTATCATAACCAGAAAATATAGATTAGGTTATATGATAAATACTTATGAAAAATGTTCTAAGCTAAATCATAATAGTCCACTGAAATATCAAAATCATGAGTAGGTACACCGAGTACAAAAGGTCGTATCTTCAATTATTTATCAACATCAACGTACGCAAGACAGCCTGAAATAATATAATCTCCACAAAATGAACCAAATCCTATCGTGCACCAAGTCCACGAAATACCAAGAGAACAAATCTCACTAAATACAAAACAATACAAAATTATTAAAACTAACAACAAAAAAAACAATATACAATATCATAAAATAGTATATGTAGAGAGAGCAATTATTTATTTATGTATATCGAGGTCGCACTTGCTCCCGATCCCACTAACGGCACCGCCGGTGCCGTTCACCGGAATCTTGAACCCGCACGTGACCCTGGGCTTGAACTTCCCGGTCTTGAACTTGCCGACCTTAAACCTAATCCTCAGGTACAGCTTCACGTCGATATCGTACGACCCCGCTCCCTTCTCCTTGTTGAACTCGGTCAACGCCTTGCCAGTTAGGACACCCACTTGCTGACCCTTGAACGACGGGGACAAGACGCTGGTGTTCTTGTGTCCCTGGTAGAACGGGTCGAGAAAGTCAACGGCAAAGCGTTGACCATCGTAAATGGCCCTAGCCTCAAGCTTGTCGTAGTAGATGCCGATCTTCTTGTTAGGATTTCGGACAGTGATGTTGAGGGCGAGGTTGTAGTGGAGGGTGTTGTTGGGGCCGAGTGTGAACTCGGTGAGGGTGGCGTCGGTGACGTGGAACTTCACCTTGTGGGGGCGGACGAGGAGCCAGAACACGAGGATGGCCGCGCCAATGATGATCGCGGCCGAGATGACGAGCTTGAGGAGGAGGGAGAAAAGGCACCTGCAGCAGTCACATCCACCGCCGCGACTGCTGCGGTGGAAGTGCCGCTGCTGCGGTGGAGGAATTGATGGGCCGTAGTAGGCTCCGTTTAAGGGGGCGGATTGTTTGTCAGTCATCGAACTCGACTCGAGCTTTAAGAAAATATATTGGTTTAGGAGGTGATTGTGTTGGAGATTGGATTAGTGAGAAGTATTATATATATAAAGGGTTTGGAGGAATTTAGCCGGCAGAGGCGCGGGATAAGGCCAGGCCGTGTTAAATTTGACGCGGTTATGGGTGAGGAAGGATCGATGAAACTGTGTTTTCGAAACTGTGTGCAAGTGTCTTTTATTTAATCAAAAATCTTATATGGTCTTTCGTTTTGATGAAATTATTTTAAAGGTAAATTGAGTTACTCTCAAGTTATTTGTTTAATCACGTCGGTGATATCTTGCGAAATAATTTCTTTGTTTCTAAACAAAATATAATAAATCATGCACTATTTCGCTCGCATTTTCTTTCTTCTCTCTCTCCTCTCCCATTTCAACCCCTCTTACCCCCACCGGTCAATTAATCCAACTTATTTTCTTGCTCAGTTTCTATAGGATGGCACAAAAGTGCCTAAAAGTCATTTTCAAACACTGATAAATAGAAACGCGAAGAGAGAAAGGGAAGAACATTTTGGTGACCAGTCCGGACAAGTGTACATTTCAGACCGGGTAACTTGGCAACCGCAACCGTATTTCAGTAATATACGCATCAATCTATTTAATGGTTGAAGTTTGTTTTTTTTTTCTTTGAGAAAAATTGATTGAAATTTGTTGGCGTTGAGTCTGAATTCACTAAATCAACTAATTTAAATTTTAGTTAATAATAATTTTTTAACTGGGTAAAAACCTTTACTAACAATTAACGTTATTATCTTATTAAAAAAAATCTAAATTCGAGTAAAAGGTAACCATGCGCTCAATTTGCTTAACCATTGGGCTCATGGTACTTGGGTCAAGTCCAAAGAATATTATTGGGCTTCATTCAACCCAAAAGATAAAGCGTATTGGGCTTGCTTTCTCTATTTCAATTCATCCAACCATGTTTCTTTTTCTGAGTAAACAATCCTGGCCCAGATACAAGTACAACTCAATGATTCATAGCCGCCATACTAGCCCTCAGTTGTCAAGTAATTTACCATAAACGAAATTGGTAGGGAATTCTAGACTACCAAGATATTCCATTCAAATTGAAGTTAATTAATTTAATTAGTATTCAAATATTGGGTAGTTTAAAAAAAAATTATCACCGTACTGCAAATGGATTCGAATTTTGGAAATGCATGTAAGACTATTGATCTTTAATTTAAAAAAATTTAAGAAATAATATATTAATTGCTTAAATATATATAACATCAAATACCCAAATAAAAAAAAAAAGAGGAACTGACCCCCACCAGGGCCCTATTCAAGTTCTGCTTCTCTACCAGTTCTTTTATGACCATTTATTAGAGTTATTAGTGCATGGTACATACCCACCCGAATTCGGTTAAAAACTTTCCGAAAAAATTTAAAAAAATTAGTACCAACCTAAAGTGTAACAAAACAGCAATAGTTAGGGGAGTGTAAGAAATAATTTTTAGAAATAAATTAGTAGCTATTTTTGGTAAATATCTAAACCTAATAATTACTTTTCCTATATCTTTCAAATTCGTAAAAGTTCAAATGATATTTTTTACGAAACTTAAGTCTGTTTTTAATAATATGAATTGACTTTCCTATATTTAAATATGTCTAAAATGAAGAGGTTGATAGATCCATAACCAAGCAACACTAATGAAATTGACAACTAAAAAGAAATTGAAAAAAGAAAAACAAAAAAAGTCATCTTCCCCCATGTTAACTGTAACTCCCGTTTGTCCCCATCTCGTATCATTTTCTAATCTAATATTTATTTGAATTAAAAAGTTAAAGATTTGCACTTTCAATATAAAAAAAAGTGTAAATATCAGCCACAACGTTAATTATAATTATAAGAGACAAAAAGAAATAAAAGCTTTAACGGCGTCAACCGAAGTCGGTCGTCTTTCTTTCTAACCTTGGTCTCGTCTCCGTTCAGACACTGACACTGCACTTCTCAACAAGCGAGTACTTAACGGCGTTACCCCCGACGACGACCCCGGCGGCGCGGTTCCCGAGCCGGATATTGGCTAAGCACTCCACGTAAAGGTGGTACTTCCCGGAAACAAACGTGCCGACCTTGAACCTCACCCGGCCGTCGACCTTGAACGTGACTATTACACCGCCGGCGGCCTGGTCCTGGGAGAGCGCCACGGCATTATACGGCGCGACGGGGACGGAAGTTCCGTAGATGTAAGGGGACCAGACGTTGATCTGTTTGTGGCCTTGGTATGTCGGTTGGATGACGGTCCGGAGGGTGATCTGCTGGTTCCGGTAGGTAGCGTAGACGGCAAGCTTGTCGTAGTAGACGCCGATCTTGTCGTTAGGGTTTCGTGAAGAGAGGGTGACCTGGAAAGTGGAGGAGAGGAGGTTCGGGGAGGAGAGGTTGAAGTTGTACACGGTGGCGTCCTGGAGGATGAACTTGGGCTTAGTGGGCTTGAGCACGGCCCATGTTATTAGGACTATGAGTAGGATGATGAAGGCGAAGATCAGGATTCCGGCGAAGATCTGCCGGAACCACTTCCGCCGACTGCTCCCGTGGTGGTCGCACTCCTTCTCCGACATTGAGATGACTCTAGTTGGTTGTGTGTTTTTAAAAGCTTTCTTGGGTTGTCGACTTTGGATTTGGATAAACTTGAGTCGGTCTCTTTGGTTTTTTACTTTTTAGGTGTGGGAGATTAGGTTTTATGAGGTGTGCCTAGCCTAGTTACCTTTTATATCTTCGAATTTTGATGGGGGAAAATTATTTAGTGATCTTAACATATAGTGAAGACAATCACTTAGTACTAACAAGGATAACATTGTTCTAAGTTAAGGAGGTTATTGAACATGTAACTTGTTATTAATCACATATCGAATTTAAATTATTTAACATGCACTAATGTTAAATATTCGTTGACATAATTTATTCACTTTTCAAATATCTAGAATATTATACAAAATTCTATAAGATAAATTTAAAAAGATTTGTTAAGAGTCTTATATTCTATTTAGAGAAGGATAATTTTATTTTGATTTATTGATACGAAATGAAAATATTTGAGTAGTGATTTTTTTTAATTAACCTATGATAGATATATTAAATTATGTAGGACCCGCCAGAAGACTACTACTTATTAAATCCTTACTGTTGTGTAAATTAAGATTGTAAGATTTTCACAGAATTATCTCATTTATGATTCCTTCTGTATTGATTTTCAACCACGATCGTATTCCGTTAATATATGCGTGTTTGAATTTGATATACTGATAAAATAAACTCGACTATTTTTTATTTTGAAAAAAATTAAAACATTCTTTTGTTTTGAATATATTCACAACTAGTCTTATCGTAATTATATCAGTACGTACCAGAACGTAAAAAAAAGTATCAATTGGGAAGCAGAAAAACAAGGTTTTGTGGGTTATTTCTCAAGTTTTTCCGTTCACTCGTTGAGGTTGAACGTACGAATATTTTTTGTGAGGAGAGGACGTATTAATTAATGCTACCTTCACATATTTTAGTCCACCGTCTTGATATTAACGTAGATGAATCACATTAATGACATGACCGTGCCACTCAAAAAAATGACATGACCGTACTTAACGGAGTTGTTAGTGTGTCGGTTCAATTACGTGTTCTTGAATATTGCAATATTTTGTTGACTCTCATCAAATAGGCAATGTCACTATGTAAAAGTTACATGTGCATACATTAAACAACAATTACCAACAACAAATTAGATTCATCAGTAATGGCACTTTGTATAAAAGTAATTGTTTGAGTTTGAGTCTCTGTGACTATACAAGTATTAAATAGTTGTTCAAATAGTTTTACTATTTTACAAATTTCTTACTCAGTTCAATTACATCAAGTACTTAAAAGATAGAATTTATCCGCAATCCAAAATACTTGATTATCGTTTTGATTGGCTGTGACTTTAAATTACCTTTTTTTCCACCGACAGCTCTGAATTGAACAATATTAGAGCATTGTGTAACACTCAAAGTTCACTTCGTATTATATCTAGCTACCACATAATCAAATACATAAAATCAAAACAAAAAACGAAGAGGATGAATGTTGCGTGGAAATTTCAAAATGCACCCACGTGAATATTTTTTTGCTTCGCTTTTCTTGAGTATTGGTTGAGATTGATGTAGTTTATAATTATTGCGGCAATAAATATTCTGTTTATAAAAATATAGTTTCGTGCTTTCTTTCCTGATAGAACATTTTTCACTTTCTCGATCGGTGAAGGAGAATGATGTGACGGGGCTTGCTAGTCTATATATGATACAATTGATATTTTTATTTGTACGTCTGAAAATTTTGCTACGAGAAAAAAGTTGAAATCATATTTAATCAAGTGTTGTTATATTTCAGGACAGTATTTTAAAAGTACGTAAAATCTTTCTTAGGATATTAAAACCAATTTCTATGAATTGTTTCTAACTTAAAAGTTGAGGCTGTAAAATATATAAAAAAATTAATATTTTTTTTTATAGAAACAATCCCTCAGAAAATCCAAAACATCAAAAATATGCGGCCGTCTACTTTTCTTTTAACGTTCTCAACGGACTTACATTAAAAAAGAATATTTTCAACGAAGAGGTCAATAGAAAAAGAACAAAGTGGCCACAATAATTCTCTGATTGTTGCTTAATCATAAGTTGCCAAACAGTTGCTTTGTTCTTATATATACATATACATATATATATATATATATATATATGGTCAATACATTGAATATCATAGAATTGATTTATAACCCAAGAATAAATGTCCCAATACAAATAAGTATATTATAAGATCACACTAAATAATTTTGGATGTTTCTGATATTGATGTAAAGTTTGTTTCATAATGATATAAATACTTAATAAAAATTGATTCCGAATGTGAATAAAAATTGGCTAAAATGTGTATGATTATATAGGTTATGAGATTGTGGTTTTGTTAAAATTATTTTAAGTTTCACGATCTTATCTTTATAGAATTGGATCGGGCTTGTTAAAACGATTCTTAGTCCAAAAAAATCTGTTAGGTTTTATCTAGGACAAATCCATGTTGTATAATCTTCTTCTTATTAATATTTAAATTTAATTTTAAACTAAATTAATGAGGGTAACTAAAAAATTAATATAAGATTTTATGATCTTATAACCACCCATTTTCTCACCTTGTTAATATTCGTAGTTATTGTAGATTTGAATGTTGGAAGCCTAGATTTTTTATGAAAGGAGCTCTCTCCTTCATTCCAAATCATTTCTTAACTCACATTTTTCCTTGAGTTCTCCATCTTTCTCTCTCTACATCATAACATTTTTCATATTCATAATAGTTAGAATTCTACATCACCAAAGATTTTACAAGAGTGTAATAATGTTTCTTATTATACTCGAGATTAAGCATTGTACCTTGAAAATTTTGTTACTTTCAAGATTGAATTCAAAGTCCTTACCTTGTAGAAGACAATATTAATTTTTTTATTTAAAATATAATTATGAATTATCTCTTATTCTACACTTTTTTTATTGCTTAATATTTATATACATATCAAATCATAATTTTACTAATATTTTCAACCGTGCATATCACCATATCTTATTCACAATTAGGATCAGAATTTAGCCAAGGTGACATCTGACAACAGCATCAAGATTACCCACAATGAAAAGTTGGTGCATGAAAAAAAGAGAATCTGGAAAAAATATTTTCCTTCACAAATTATTTTTCGAAACGATACTTTACATAAACCAAAAGCAAAGTTACCCCACAATGTTTTCAGTAGATTCTATCCCAAAAAAAGTTCTGGAGATTTCTAAGTATGGTCCAATTGCAAAGGTGGTATGATTGTTTAGTATTCATCATATCAATTGTTCATAAGACTTCTTCGTACGATGAACATATCATGACACGTTAAGAAATAAAGTCAAAATATGTATAAATTGTGATCTTACTTTAAAATTTATAACTTTATTAGTTCATTGTCAATATTTAAGTTTAATATAATAATATAAACCTCTAGTCGATTAGTACTGGTTGCTTCAATACCATATTTAAGTTTATTTAATACTCTCCTCCGCATGATAATGTAACTTAAGAAATATTCAAAAGGTGCACAATATGAAACTAAAGAAAGAAGCTAAGGATATCCCTGATCCCTACATCCAAATTTAACAAAGTTACTTCATCTTCATGTTCAGTATTTAGAAAATCCGGTAAAGGCGTTTGCTTTCTAGGCACTGGTATTGAGGCTGATTCTTATCTGCCCACCATTGCGCAGTTGGAATCCCTACAAAGAAATCTTCTTCGTACCTCCGAAATTCTTCGAACATTCTATTTTCTAATATAATCTTTTTTATGTTCTGTATGGTTCGTGAGATGCACAAGTTACCTTGCCATCTATTGAGCCGTCAATACAAAATGAAATATATTAGGTTTTTAAGTAGTAACAAAAATTTTCAACAAAAATTTAAGATTATTTTATTTTTATAACTTGATACTTAAACACTATTAAATAAACTATAATACTCATTTGTGTTTCTGAAATCTATTATTTAATGATAAAAATGTTGTTGTGTTGAGTTGGTAGAATGTGTGCAAACCTGGGCTAAATTGCCTACGAAAGGCGAGGAATAAAGTGGATAGAGATATGGTTAGTGGTGGGACTTAGAAGGACACACTTGATAGGTGTAGGGAATCTCGAAGCGGAAAAAGCCCAACTATCGTAGAAGTGGGGACGAGTAAAAATAGAGCCGTGAAAAGGTTTATTGGGGTTACGGTAAAATTTAAATCCAAAGAGCAATTCGATGTGTCAGCTAAATTGACCAAATTGTATGCCCGAAACTGTACCAAAATTTTCATATTTGGTTCGATTGAAAAAAATATAAAATTTTGAGTTGGTTAAAAAAATTTGGCTGAAAATTTATGATTTTGTTTATAGTTCTAATTTGCAATCCTTTTAATTACACTTTGGAAATTCAGCGGCCAAAATTCTCGTTTCTAATATAACATGATTCAATTGGATTGATTTGGGTATCATGTCACGTGGACAGTGTGCGTAGCAAATCTAGAGAAGAAACAGAGGCCCAATTGAAGTAAAGTTGACACATGAGAGCCCAGATGCGTCTTTTTTACACCGGTTCTTTTGCTTTACTATATTTTGTTTGGTAATAAATTTCTTGATACGTTCGTTTATGTTTAGTTATAATAATAATAATAAAAATTAAACTAAGTAATATCTTAATCAAAAAATAAAAAAGAGCAAAAAAATAATTAATCACTTGACGGTAGGAATTAAACACAATCTAGACCTATCAACGGACAAAAACCCCACTCCTTTATCCCTCACAAACATGACATCTAAGTCATTACACCTAGGTTTCAACTCATAGACCCAAGACCAAGGCCCTTTCCTGTAAGAAACCTGAGGAAAATCCATCACAATCCCGAATTGCACCGTCCGATTTTCGCCTATTCCCTTACTAATCTCCCTCACCACCTTCTCATCAACTCTCAGTCTATCTCCCTTCCCGCACCCGGACCCGAACCTAAACCCGATCTCCACCAATTTCTCCTCCTTCGGGCCCAGCCGGATGCCTTCCACGACCGCGCAAGACAGCACGCGGTCATCGCTCCCGTCGTTGTCTTCGTTCGCATAGTAGACGAAGGAACGGAACTGTTCGATGGAGATCTCGAAGGACTTGTGGTGGTTCCCGAAGGACAAGTTTGCCAACCACTTGGCTTGTGAGATTATTGTTGGGTCTGAGAAATTGAGGTTTGAGATGGAGAACGAGTTGAGCCGTATAAAGAGTGGTTGCTGCGCTTGTGGGCCGTACTTCGTGTTCATCATTAGGCCTATCATTAGGGTTGCTCCTCCAGTTACTGCCACTAGAAGGAATATCAAAATTTGGCAAATGCTCCCATATTCTTTAAGCTTCCAAAGTTCCATTTCTCATCCTGTCCAAATAATTTCGAGAACAAGTTAATGTTTGCCAAGAACTGAAATTAGTGTCCAAAATTATGGATGGCTTCATTGCTACAATAACCTAAGAGAAGTGCATTTTTTTTTGCATATATTCGAGAATCAATCGTCTCATACTATCACTAGAATCATGTGTCAAAAAAATTAGCTTTTTTCAAAAAGAAATTTTGCCTAGTGTTTAAAGAATTCATTAAAAGCAACAAATAAAACCCAGAATATATCATTCAGAATTGCCACTTAATTTAACGATAGATTGTAATGCAACTTCTGTACCTTGCATATCAAGTACTATGAGGGAAACAACGGTGATCACGGAAGTGGAAATAGTAGACCGTGATTTCTAAAGGCTTACCTCTCAAATTAATTGATATAATCCAAAGTGGAGTTCGGTCTCGTTGAATTGCACCCGAAAAATCTTCTTGTTTTTCACTAGGACAATTATATGACGGGTTTTTTTTTTAGGGAAATATGACGGGTTTAACTGTTCTTGTTCTTCCTTCCTTGAAAATAAATAAGAATATTAAGAAGTACAGTTTCAAGAATGAAAGTTTATAATGGTGAAAGAGAACGGGTCGCACTGTTTATAATCAATGGAAGAGTCACGATGATTGGCAACGGTTAGAAGAAAAAAAAAACATTCGGAACGGTGGCAGTTGAAGGATTTCCCAATATCGGCCTAACAAAAAGCCCAGAATAAGTGGAACGCGGAAGCCCTTATACAATTGGCCCAACAAGTTTCCTCTATATCTTCAGAACGGTACGGGGTGTTTTATTAATCGCAATATTATGTAACACGAATATGATGTTTCATTAAACACAATATGGTCTGATAAGCATAATATTTAATTGAGTATCTTCTAAAATATTTCTGTATTTTTTTTATATTATAAATTTATCAGTCGCACGCGATCGATTTTGTGTTATTGTTTTGATGTTGACACATGTTAGTGCAAAACTTAGGCCACATTAGAAATGCTTAACCCAAAAAAATTTAAGTTCAAGTTATTAGAAATTTCTTTGTATTCAATAAATTAACTGATTTGAGGAACTTATTTAATAAATTGATTCAGTAACTATCTCATGAAATTGAATATTGTAATCTACTTAATAAGACCCTTCAAGAAAGTTCTTGTTTTGAACAAATTCTTAATTAAGTTCCCTTATTGCAACAAGAACATCTTCTTAAAACGGAGAAAAGGGGTAAGGTATGGTCTGTCGGGTGTTTGGAAATAAGAAATAAATTGGTATTCGGAAAATCAGAGGATGTAATCCCAAAGGCAAAAATGGCAAAAGCCGTCAAATTCTTTGATGACTACTTGGAGGTTAATGCCCTCTCCCAGTCGGATAATACCATGGTGCAACGGAGATGGCAACCACAACCTAGAGGAATGGTCAAGCTGAATTCTGATGTTGGGATAGTGGGAGAGGGAGGAGGTCAGGTGAGGGCGGTGGTCAGAGACTCGGAAAACAATTTTGTCCGAGAAGGTCAGGTGAGGACGGATCTACATTAAAAATTGTCGGGCAATTGTCCTCATACAAAAAAAATGTAAAGTTATATATTTAATAGAAAAAATTTGCTTTATTAATATTGATGAATTTTTTCCCACATTCTAGATTTTTTTGGTTTTGGAGCTAGTCCATAACCTAAGGGTGCGTTTGGTACGACTTCTGGACAGAACAGAATAGTACTGGATAGAACTACTTGTTCTAGCTGTACTGTCCTATGTTTGGTTATTTCATTACATGATTGAATATTTTGTCTATTTCTCAATTGTATATGTATAATAATTAATCTAAAATTTTGTTAAAGACAAAAATATTCTACATCAGATAATATTCATTAAATTGAGTAAAATCAAGCATTACATTAACAATAATATTATATCATAGAAATAAAATCTTTGAATAAAAAATCAGAATTAAAACTAAATATTCAAAATTAATCCTTATGAATTTAGATCATGTTAATTACATTATAAATATTTTTAATATGATATCACATAATTAAACAAATATATTTTTATAAAGATAAAATATTATTAAAAATTATTCATGCATGTACACTATATAACAAATGGATATGTTAAATTTATTTATTTGAGTGACTCACTAAAATAATATCATTGTAAATATGTATGTGTTGATCAAATATATAGATTAACCACTTTCATATTTTTATATGGATTTATATCCGAAATATGAAATATAAAAAATTTAAATGAATCCCAATTAAAAAAATTGTATATAAGATCTAAAAATTTATAGTAGAGAAAATGATTATTAATGATTGAGTAAATATGGTAACAAATAAGAGAAAAGAAATAATATAAGGTAACACGGTAAAAACATGCCATAAGAGATTTCTGTCCTTGGACAAAAAATTTTGTCCCATGAAAATAGGTGGGACAAGAAATTAGGAGTGGGCTTGGACAAGGATTCAATTTTGTCCTGTCTATTTCTTGTGCCAAACATAGGCTTGGACAAAAAACTTTGTCCAGTCATGTCCAAGCCTTAATACCAAACGCACCCTAAATGTTCCAAGTGTCATTATAGAGTCAGATTGTCTCCCCGTCATACAAGCTTTACAGCACAAGCAGCTTAACCTCATCGACCTCTCTAATGATGATCCAGAACTGCTTGGAGAAATCAAGACATTTTGCGGTGGTGATGTTCAAGTTCACCCGAAAAAAAGCCAACCAAGTTGCCCACGTTTGACCAAGTCGTCTTTTAATACGAATACCTCTTCGTTATTCTACCATGATTGTCTGCAAGTTTTAGTTGATGTATTGCTTTCTGACAATAATGTTTTAGTTGCGTCATCTATTGCAATGAAGTACCAATTTTTCCTTAAAAAAAACATATTCTTAAAACGAATATTATTTTTGGATTATTAATCAAGATCTTGTTTAGTAGAATCCTTAGATGGAGAAGCTTTGGTGTTGACATCTTAAATGAACAGTAAAATCTATGTAAAATGATAATCTTTCTAAATCAGTAAAAGTTTTGGTATTAAGCTCGAATCAGTATAAAAATGTGATAAAAATTTTAACATAATAATTGATATTGGTTCAAAAAAAAATTAGTGATAAATCTTGATACCAATTTTCATACAAAATAATTTTTTAAATAAATATTTGTACTTTTATATACTTTACAAATTCAAAAAAAATACATATAAAGTAATGTTTTTATAATAAATACATATATTTTTATATACTTTACGAATTAAAAAATAAATTAAGACACTATTTTGGGTAAGACTTGTTTGTTTGATTACACAATCATTTATCTTCTCTATAGTCTCCGAATAATTATTGTGATCACTATTTTTTTTAAGAAAATATCTCTATTGAATATAACATGTGAATGATGTAATACGTCAACATTTATGTAATTTAAACATAGACTTGTTAGTTTTTTTTATTACTTATGTATTTAATATTCAAAATTCTAATTTTCTTAATTTCGAAGAAAAAAACTATAATTTTTTTTATTTTATAATTTTTTAATGTGATTTTTTCTTGTCCCACCAATATCATTTTGAATGGATTTTACTCTATCAAATTTGTTGTTCAGACTTTTTATTTTCTGTTTCAAAACGCATGCCAATTAGTATTTGATCTAATATTAGAAAAATTAATGGATGTACAAAATTTATTATTGGTGTTACCGATACCAAAAAGAATTTCTTAAACAACACCTTATATTGCCCATAATTAGGAAAATTCAAACTTTCCAAAAAATGAACAATTTAAAAGTTCCAGGAAAAACATAGCATTCAACACCGCAACAAACCAAGTCCGGTATTACATGGACACGGTTATTATTGTTTAAGCTTACTATTTTTTTTAATAGTTCATTTAGACTATAAAAACATTACCAAGAAACTAAATAATAGTGGCTCTCGAAGTAACCATTAAATACTAGTAATGACTATTATGAACTACCATTTTCAATAAGGCCAATAAGGCCATTCCTCGGGCAAGCCTAACTCTTGGAGGAGCTCTTTTGGATAATCCTCTGGCTCATTAGTAGCAGTTTTTTTCTTCGCATCTTCTTTGTCAGTGTCTCGTTTGTGTCCCAGACCTGTCGTGATCAAGGGAAATATGTGTTATTTAGTAGTGATTTTTCGGTGATTATTTTGTAATAACATTTGGACAATTGATGTTTCCATAAAATTTAATACATAAAATAAATAATCCAACGAGATTATCATATATTGTCATTTGTTCCAGCTATGGTTTTGAATTAAGAATGTAAAACAAAAGACCCAAAAATCTGTGGTTTCATTTTTATTTTTATTTTTGATGATGACTACAAAACGAATTTGTAAATATCGGTGGGACTATTGGGACACCCATTCAAATAATGCAAATTCAACATAATTAGATGCCTTGAAAATTATATGGTCATTGATTATATTTGTCAACAAAAAAATCTGCAAAAAAGTAAATAGTTATTATTCTATCAAGTAACCATATGATATCATTGTTTATTTTCATTAAGTGGCACCTTATTTGTGTCGATCTAAAACACATGATAATGAATATGTATTAACAAAATGATATCTAAAATCAAATAAATAGAAATTGTTTAAACATCTTAAATTTAAGATTTGGGAATATAAATGTATTAAAATTTGACAATAATAATATTTCCATCATTGAATATTTTTTATTTGAATAAAAATGATTTGATCTCTGTTTTTTAGTGTGCAAAATATTTAAAACTGATTACTCTGACCAGATGCATCATCTTTTGCAACTGTAATAGAATTCACAGTCTCTTGGACCAGCGGAGGATGAACTACTGCGACTTCTCCAACCTGTATAACCAAACCATCAATGACTAATTAGCCCAGACTCCACCTTATTACGTCATATAGATTTATGACCAATGAGTACTTATTCTTACAATATTAGGGAGATGTGGATATATGATTTGTAGTGACCATAGTTTATATCTTAATTCCGACAAAAAGAAGATTACTTACAAAAAAGGTATATAGATTTATGCATAGACTAAGACTAGCTTTAGATCAAAAATAAATAATTGGTGATGGGTTAAATATTCTCCTTAAACCATCGTTGCAAAAAAAAAAAATTAAGAGTATAGTTTTTGTTTTGTTCTGGTCCATTAATATTTTTGAGAATATCTAGAAAATATTTGACCGCTGAATCAACTACATTTAAATGCAACGGTTTGAATGTAGATCTTTTTCGGTAGATAAAAATAGGTAAAAAAGAAAATTCTGAAATTTTCCATTCTTTTGAAAAGGTGTAAAATTATTAAAAAAACGTGTGAGGATATATGGAAAACGTTAATTAGATAGCGATGATTTGTCTAAATCTGAGATCATGTACATCAAATTAGAGTGTCTGGTTAAAGTTACGGGGTTTTACCCGGTGTTGTGTGGTAGGCTGAGGGATGACAGTTTCTGTTCCCCGCCGGATGGGCCCTCCATTGTTTCCTGGCTGTTCCATTCAAACACATCCAAGTCTTAGAATGTGGCTTAATTTTATGTATTCAATTAGTAATCTTGAAGCCTATTAAATACACGACCTAGTTATGAATCACTTACCATATATGTCCATATGAAAATATCTTATAATGATTCACAAATTAATAACATTCCATAGATGCCAATGTTTTATTAGTAAATGTATTAACTATCCAATAACTGCATCCTAGGTGATTTACGTATCTAGAAACAATACATATGGACAAAATCAAATTTTTTTACCAAATTACGTCTACTACACATCTAACCATGGATTTTATGGATATTAGATAAGTAATATAGCTCATTCACTTTAATTTCCTTAGCCGTTGAAGACCCTCACGGAAAAGGAAGATTCTCACGCTACTTAGGACTACTAGTTGTTAGAGAATGATAACTATTAAGTTATATGAAAAAATGATCAACATTGATGAATGAGATTTACATATTTATATGTACAAAATTGAAAGAGGTAAATAGGCCAAGCTCATTGATACTATTTTTCATAGCCTTTGGAGATCGTTAGGGAAGAGAAAGAGTTTCACGCGCTAGTTGCCATTGAAGACCATTAATAACGCATGAAATTTTCCAACTCATTGAAGAGTCTCAAGGCAGCAACTTCCTAAGATGAGCAATGCTAATGATCATCTTTCCTTTAAACTCGTGAGAATCAAGGAGATAACTTGGATATCATTAATCAATAATTTCAACTTTCCTTCTGAAAGTTGGTGAGTAAATTTCAAGAACTCTTAACTTCAAAACATGATGTTCAAATTGAGGAGCTCCGAGAGATTAACGATATTAGTTGTTTGATCCAGATAACCCACATCTTCCACACACAAAAACTACGCTACATTATCTTGCAGTTCTGCAGTCCACTAATGTTTTGGGAGAGTAGCGCCTTGTTGCTATAGAGGCAAAAAAAAAA
>SOPF01028044.1:300671-331453 GCA_012979155.1 Hypericum perforatum | reverse complement strand
GCAAATACTGACCGGTCAGAGTTGACATTGAAATTCATTTCATGCAAACTATATATATCAGACAAACCCTAACCCAAAAAATGAAAAGTAAGGTCTGAAGGAGAAGATATTAAGGTGAGTGTTTTGATTTGCAAAGTTTGACACAAAGAGAAGGGTACTTTATAGGCAAAGTGAATAAATTGAAAGGTAATGTGAGTGGATGAGATTAAGCAATTATTTAATTAAAGGTAAATTACATCTGGCTCCCTCGGGTTCGGTGTATTTAACGCTCGTCCCCTGCTATTCTAAAATCGATTAAAAAACCCTTCCTATATGGCGAAATTGTACAAATCAGTCCCTCATGCCAGAATCGGAGATTTTCTCCAACGAGGAAGCACGGGAAATGACTAAAATACCCTTACGCTAAAAAATAAAAAAAAAACATTCAATCTCTCTCCTCTCTCTCCTCCTTTCTCCTCTGTGAGCGCGTCGGCGGGAACCCGAAACTAGAGAAGTGAGGCCCGACGAGTTCCGGTGTCGGGAGGGGATCGCCAGCAGTCCACATGGTCGTCAGAGGTTGGAGCAGCTGAGTGGGCAAGCAACTCGGCCCCGCCGCGGCACCTGCGACATCGACCAAGGAGGAGGAGAGACCCGCGGAGGGGGGTGACGCAGGCAAGAGGATCAGCTGGGTTAGGAGATGATCAGAGGGTGGCGTTGGGGTCACCCAAGGGAGAGCTCGCTCGTGAGGTGGCTGGCCGTGGTGGAATTGGCCGGAGATGGCGGTGGCTGGCCTGATCGGGTTAAACCTGAGAATTTGTGGCTTTTCAAATTCGGCCACGATGGGACAATCGGTTAGTTGGGAAAGGATGGCGAGATGATTGGTGGTGGGC
Source organism: Hypericum perforatum (assembly GCA_012979155.1). Taxonomy (NCBI): domain Eukaryota; kingdom Viridiplantae; phylum Streptophyta; class Magnoliopsida; order Malpighiales; family Hypericaceae; genus Hypericum; species Hypericum perforatum. Next base: position 330,584 of record SOPF01028044.1, on the reverse strand, counting down.
TCGGGGGACGGTGAGCTCGTATACGGAGGCAGTGGGTGCAGATGTCTCTAGAGGGGGGAACGACGTCGGGGACGTGCTCAGGTGCAGCTCCAGTGACAAGGTTGGTGTGATTGTGTTCGTCTGAGGATGGAGAAGCTCGGGAGAGTGGAGCGCTGGTCCGGCAACGCCGGGGATGGCGTGGCAAAGCTCGGCATCAACGGGTTAACTATTCATGCGAGGAGAGAGAGAGGAGAGAGAGATTGAATGTTTTTTTTTGTTTTTTAGCATAAGGGTATTTTAGTCATTTCTCATGCTTCCTCGCCGGAGAAAATCTCCGATTCAGGCATGAGGAGTTGATTCGTACAATTTTGCCATACAAGAAGAGTTTTTTAATCGATTTTAGAATAACAGGGGAAAAGTGTTAAATATACCAAACCCGAGGGGGCCAGGTATAATTTACCCTTAATTAAATCAAAGTGATTCCGATGAGTGCCATCCAAGTTCTTTTACAAGCAATTGCATGGTAGTTAATCTCACTCAATAATATTTTGAATTTGAATAACACATTTATAAGTTGTTACAAGACTCAGATTTAGAATATGACACCCTGAACCTCAATATGAAATGATATAAATAAAAAATATAAACAATACATATTTTATAGTGTTTCCAAAGAAAAATTTATTGGTCAAAATTTCATGATATTTAAATATTAAGTATTTTTCATACAATCATATTTTAACATAGTCATTATCCTTAATACAAGCGTTGTCTCACTAGTGGTAGACCAAAAATCTGTGGAAACTACATGGTTTCCAGATTTTTGATCAATCTAATGTTATAATTTGAATAATGACCAATTATATCTAATAACTATTTTTTAGCATACTTGTCATCATTTAGAATTTTTGGAAGTTACTCATCCTAAAATAACTCTAAATCAAATACATTTAATTTTGGAATTATCTCATAATATTTACTAAATTTTTGTTGATATAAATAATTTAATCAAAATAATTAAGACTTTCTTAACATTATCTTAATGGATATCACCTATATAAAGGTTCTAACGTCTAAAATAATATAGCTAGTTGGTACCTAGTCCTGGTCCAACCAGGTGTTCGAAAAGTAACTTGTAAGATCCTCGTATTTTTGACCAACTTATATTGTCCAAAATGTAGAAAAGAGAAGATAAAAAAGTTATGCCCTACGCGCATGCATCAGAGCTGTGATTAGCGCTTTAATATAAAGCTTATTTGCGGATTAACTTGTTTAAGTTAGAGATAAACTTGAATAATTTAACAGATAACCCAAGATGTGGGGGCGAACCCAGGAGAAGACAGACCCCAGATATCTAAATTTGTTCCTCTGATCAATCATTCTTTTACTTACCGCACATTTCTCGATTATTTTGTGTCATGGCTGTTGTTGATTGACAAAATATTTTGGAGAATGAAGTGTAATAGTATTCGTTTTCAAAGAACGGGGTGCAAGAACGGAGAAAGGCTAATAAACGATCTCATTCGATTAATCATAGTGTTTTTAAAGTACATATATAAAAATTATCATAGATTGAACAACTTAAAGTAATATTCTCGTGCTATAGTGAAAAAATGAGATTGTGATCCCATATCTCACCAAATCCTACTATTCCAAAACTCTTAGGAGAAAAAGTCTATTAGTGAAAGAGTATTCCGATAGAATAACTTTGATTCATGATTTTAAATAAGTTAAAATAACTTTTACTCATCAGTAATTCAATAGTGTTAGATTATTTGTTAGAACAATTTAAATTCGGATAAGTGTCTTGATTTCCCTTTTAAATTATCGATTCAGTACTTTTAATTAAAAAAATCAATTTTATCCCATAATTTGTTGTAAATATATTATTTAGTTATTCGTTGATGTCATCTAATTAACATAATTTTGTAATGACATTTTTATCTCTGCAATAAAAAAAAAAGCAATGTCTTCTCTAATCTTCCATCTTGCTTTCTTTCCCTCTTACCCGTTTATAACATCTTCATCATCTTGTCGTTTCCTTTATAATACATGAACTCATTTCCACCTATAGAACATTGTCTCTCTCTCTCTCTCTCTCTCTCTCTCTCTCCTCTCTCTCTTCTTCAAAGTCTCGGGTGGGAGTAGCTTCTACACTTTGTCTAGAAGATCATTAATGCAAGGCCCAACTCTAAAAACGAGGAAGCTGAATAGGGGTGCCTCTTGGTGTTCGAAAAAGACTTTAGCTATTTGGTTCAGACGATTTTGCTGGTGACCCATTTTCCGGAAGAGGTCAACAATGAGTTCCATGGTCAAAGTTTGGACCTTTATGGTTTTAAGTCTATCTCTTCATCCTTTTCTTCTATTTTTTTTTCAAAGGTAAATATCATTACAAAGTTATGTTATTCTGATGACATCAACTAGGAACTGAATAATAATATATTTACATTAAATTAGAAGGATTAAGATTAACATTTTTAAATTAGAAGAACTGAATCGATAATTTTAATAATTTAGAAAAAATTTAAAACTCATTTGAATTTATTGAATCAATTAATAATCATATGAACTAGATACAACTTCTAAAAGATGATGGTGCATTCTCATAAATTGATTTCATCTATTAGATTAAGTTACATCAGTTTCATTGATATAAGTTGATTGATCGTAATTGATATATTATGGATCAGATTTTTCATGGATGCACCTCATTTAAAGGTAATGCGTCAAATCATTAGCACCGGTTTTTCCGTTCCAGAGATGCATAATTGGATATATAGAAAGAGTGTCATTTCCAATTCAATTCAACACCCAATTTTTGTTTCTTTCAAAGAACAAGAACCCCAATTTTCCATCAACTGGGACAAGTGGAAAACGAAATATATGTTTCAATTGTACAATTATTCTCTATCATGACTCTCATTACGCTGCTAATTAGCCGGCGAAAAAGTGCGATTGACGTGTAAAATTAAAGCACGAAGACCCATAGAAGGCGACCTGCTTGTGATCTATAGTAATAAGCCACTTCACTAGGGTGAAAGGGTATAAAACATTGAGATCAACTGAGACAATTAATTTTAGTTCAGCATAAGTTAAAAAAAAATATTTTGTTACTGGTTTAGAAAATTTTAACAATTCTAAACAATTCTATCGAATTTGAACCTACACAAAATATTAAGCTATCGTAACGAGGGGGAATCAAATAGTTGGAAAATAAACCAATTTAGTTAATTGACCGGACAGTCTTATATAATACATGGGCAATATCATAGAACAGGGAATGGTATCTTTACTATATTCAATTAGATAACTATTTGAGTATTTGTCCTAGAGGAAGATTGTGCCGCTATTTTGCTCCCCATACCTCAACCGGTTCAATAAATTATATAACCAAGTTCGCTAAATCAATTTTTTTTCCTAAACCAACGACAATTTTTTGAAAATTTTTCGGCTATTTCACGTAGTAAGCTCGCATGATCATTTTTTTTATTTTGGTAAATGTTGTTAACTAATTTAAAATGTAAATTTCATTTTGGTTGGGTCATAAAATTTATTAAAATTTTACTTTTTGAATTTGGCATAATGAACAAAAGGTTTATGACTCAATAAAAGTCCAAGTTTAATCTAGGTATATTTAATTTTCAACAAATAACAACCATACAAAAAAATATTTTATAAACAAATGAATAAGTGGTTTAAGGATTTTTGGTGCTTTGCTGTGTATTGACTACAGAGGACAGAAATATTAGATTCGAACGTATGTGTTTGGGCATCAAGTTCGGCCCATCAAATCATGGCCGGCTAAGTTCGGCCCATGAACTGGGCTACTGCGAATCCTAAAATCGACAACATTTGACTGGATTGAGGAAGAAGGCCAGAGAAGAACCGAATATGCCCCTTTCAGAAATACATCTATTTTTTGTGTACTTTAATATAACAAATAAAGGGAAAAGCACATTTTAGTTCCATAATTTTATATATTTTTTAGATATGATAATATGATTTAAGAACGATTATTTGAGTTCTCTGATATACATCATTGTGTGCTCGAATGACTTCCCGAGTCCGTTTTGCAATTGAGTTGGCAATCACGTCAAAAATTTTAGGAAAAAAAATACACTTATGTATTTTGTGATTTTACTATTATCACTTGAGTACTTTGTAGTTTCAAAATCGTAAAACAAATCTACTTTATTCTAATTTTTATCACTGACTGATCTCGAAAGACAGTTCATAATTTTTGGACAAATGTTGTCATTTTGACGCCTACATGGAGTGCCACATGGTAGTAACCAGAATTACTCGTTGCTGGCGTGTCGAAAAATAAATTTCCAACTTAGTACATGATTAATTTTAGGTTTTTTTTAAACATCAACTTTTTCCTCTCATCATTTTCCTTTGTCCCCTGCTCATCATTCTCCTCCTCTTTCTCTCTCTCTCTTTCATCCTCCTCTCTCATCTCTTCTTCCTCCTCGTTCTCTTTCTCTAGGATTGCTCTTCACTAGTAAGTATGCTTCCCATTTCTCCTTTTTTTATCCTCTTGCCTCTCCTCCTCTGCTTTTTGAATAGGGGTAATCTACCACATAAGGATAAAGAAACCAACTAAAGAAAGAGGTCGTTGCTGTAGTTTGGTGGAGGAGCAGGGAACGACAGTGAGAAGGAGAGGATAAGGGCGGTCATGCAGTACGTGTTCCTCCTTGGAAGGCGAGGGCAAATCTAGCCAGTTTATGATCCCCATTCGCATGTTCATCTCAGTTTTCTGTAAATTGTAGAGTATCTACACCATTGTAGAATGGCTTAGGAGTAAGGTTTAAAGGTAGAGGAAGTGTGGAGGGTCCATGAGGTTGTGGAGGGCTCGTGTTGTGGCTAATATTACCTTTGGTGATTTAATCTCTTTGACTTAGTAATGTTGCTTCTCAAAATTTTATCACGTTTTGACAATACGTTTTATCTCGAGATAAACTTCGAAAACAATCACATGGTTTTTCTCTTCACTCTCTCACCCACTTTGTTTTTTCCTCTCCTCCCCATTTCAACAACACAAAGAATTCAAACGATCCATTCAATCACCCATATCAAAATTTCAAATAAATGGAAAAGCTGAGTAAAAGTAGACACAAACTCTATAGCAACCCACCCATTTCTTTGATCAACCAACGGTGGTGCGTTGATGGCTAGCAAAAAGCAGTGTTTTTTAGTTTGGAGTCAAATGTGGATCAGGAATTCATCTAAATCCAAAAATGACATAAAGGTCTCGGCTTTAACTATATGATTATATCTTAAAAATTGAAAAATTAAAAATAAAAGTGTATTTTTCCATAAATAAATAAATTACAAATTCAATGTGATACCCCGTATATGTACTATATGAAAGGCTTAAGTGATTTGATTGTTACTATCCATACTAACAAGGTGCACCTTCTTTTCGGGCACACATACTGAAAGAACTCCAAGGTAAAACGCGTTTGGTCGAGGGTAGGATCAGGATGGGTGATATCCTGGGAAGTTTCCTAGGGTGCGTGCGAGTAAGGACAAAATATGCTGAAAAGACCCGTGTTGGTACAGTAGAGCTAGTCGGTCAAATCACGGGGCATTATATTTGGTATCAGAGCAAACTCGACTTGTACGGTATGATTTGGGGACCGAATGTACTTACAAGCGAGGGATTCTGGAATTGTGTGTATATGGTGCGATGAGGATGTCGCGTATTTAAGGAGGGGTGAATGTGATACCCTATATATGTACTGTGTGAAAGGCTTAAGTGATTTGATTGTTACTATCCATACCAACAAGGTGCACCTTCTTTTCGGGCACACATACTGAAAGAACTCCAAGGTTAAACGCGTTTGGCCGAGGATAGTATCAGGATGGATGACCTCCTGGGAAGTTTCCCAGGGTGCATGCGAGTGAGGACAAAACTGTGTTGGTACAGTGGAGCCAGTCGACTAAATCATAGGGCGTTACATTCAATATGACAGATACATTATAATTTGTTGTAAAAAATTCATATGGACAAAGTTGTTTACCATGAACATTGGATATTAAAATGGAATAAGGTAAAAGTAAAATAGATAACAGAAATAAAAAAAATGTTTGAAAGCTTACCAATTCGAATATTACATTGAAAATGATCCTAATCAAAATGACTTCGACTTTCACCTTATATCAATTCCATCGTTTTTCCGTAGGTTCGAATCTATCACAAAAGGTTGAAATTTCTTGCTAGAAACAAAATGACAACGTAGAGCTATCCGAGAAAATGTTAAGAAAAAAATACTGTGTTATGCAAAGAGAAAATCTTTCAACAATGTTCTCACTAATTAAAACCCCAATATAATTTAGATGGTAACTCTAATTACCCACATAAAAAAAGAGAAAAAATAATTTGAAAAGATCCCTAACAATACACTTACTGCTAATTATTAACCATAAAAGAAAAGATGAGCTCGAGATTATCGTCCTCCTATTCTGCTGCTGAGAATTTGCTTCTTCCTCCTTGGCAGCGGCGGGCACATCGCTGGCTCTGGTATACAGTGCTCTCACAGCTTTGACGTTGATTGATGGTGATTTTGTTGAGGTATAGAGCCTGAGTTCGAGCGAAGAAGTTGGGAAACAAGGCTGGAGCTGAGGAGATGGCGTACTCCAACCAAGTTTGAGCTGAAGGGATGGCATATGCCAAGAGGTTGGCATATGCTAACGAAGTCCTTGAAAAACCCCTGTAAGATTTCTGGCGTACGCCACGACTTTGGAGTCTGCCAACCAAGCTAGAAAGTGGATATTTTGATGGACAAAAATATCCCTAGTTATCCCGAAACCTTTGTGTTTTGCTTGCCACTATAAGTACCTTGTAAAACCCTTATTGTTGTTATGTTGTTCCCTCCATTGAGTTCTATCTCCATTGTAAAGGGCTTAGAGCTCCATCTAGTGAAATTACTCCTCTGGCTTGGTACGTCCCCAGACATAGATCATTGATCGAATTGGGTTACTAAATTGTGAGTCTCTTCTCTTGCTCTTCCTTGGTCATTATTGTTTTTTAGCTTCCATCGATTGTGGGTTTGTTATTTTGGGTTTGCTTACGAAGCGTACTCTAGGGAGTTCGGTTATAAGATCCCCAACAACTATTATCAGAGCTTTGTTTAGGGTCTGGTGGGAGCTAAGATGATGAATGACGAGAAGTCTTTGGTTGAGAAGTTCGACGACACAGACTATGACTTTTGGAAGATGCAAATTAAAGACTACCTCTATAGGAGGGACTTGTATCTATCGCTTGTAGAGAAGAAGTTGGCCGACATGAAAGAGGAGTAGAAGCTCCTAAATAAGAAAGTAATGAGCATTGTCCAACATGTATGAGAAGCCATCAGCCACGAACAAGGTCAACTTGATGCGTAAGTTGTTCAACTATGGATGGCAGAGGGTATAGTGGTAGCCAAACACTTGAATGAACTCAACACTATGATAGCGGCCCTAAGCTTGGTGAAGATCACCTTTGAAAATGAGGTACAAGCTCTTATCTTATTAAGTTCCTTACCTGCTAGTTGGAATGGTACAGTCAGGGTGGTGAATGCTTTGGTAGGGAAGGTTACGTTGAAGTTGGATGAGGTTAGGGACTTGATTATGAGTGAAGGGATTTGTAGGAGAGAGTCTGGGTTAACATCGAGTTCATCTTTGAATGTAAGTAGTAGATGGAGGTCCGAGTCTAAGAAGGAGAGAAAAGATTGTGGTAGGTCCAAGTCTAAGTTGAGAAAGTCAAAAAAGGACATGAGCAAAGGTCCAATGTTATAATTGTAACAAGTATAAATACTATGTGGTCAATTATAAGGCACCAAAGAGGGAGAACACATTGGCAAATGCAACAATAGAAGATCATGGAGATGTCTTAGTCATTAGTATATGTAGTCCATTAGAGGCTTGAGTTTTAGATTTGGGTACATTGTTCAACTCGTATAATGATACAGATGTGATGGAAGAGTATGTCCAAGAGAAGTTTAGCAAAGTTGATCTAGCAAATGATGAGCTGTTGCAAATTATGGGCATGGGAGATGTATGAATCAAAATGCATAATGGTTCTACACTAATGTTAAGGGGTGTGAGACATATTTCTAGATTGAAGAGGAATTTACTCTCCGTAGGGCAACTAGATAATGAAGGCTACAATGTGGTCTTTGGTTAAAAGTCTTGGAAGATAACCAAGGGAAGTATAGTGTTAGTTTGAGTGTTGAAGAAAGGCACCTTGTACAAGACAAGGAGCTTTTAAGAAAGCATTAATATTGCAGGAAGCTCGGATGCAGATTTATGATATAGTCATCTTGGCCATATGAGTGAGAAAAAGATGAAGGTGTTATGCTCTAAGGGGAGTCTACTGGGCTTGAAGACCATAGAGGTTGACATATGTGAGTATTATATGCTCGAGAAGTAACCAAGGTTTAGTTTCTTATGAGGTGGTAGAGCTCCAAGAGAGCAAAGGCTTGAGTATGAGCTCAAAGACTTCAAAGACTTTTGTGCGAAGCATGGAGTTTACATGAAAAAGACAGTTACAAGGATGACTCAACAAAATGACATTAAGGAGACGATGAATTGGACACTCAATGAGAGAGCAAGAGCTATATAGTTAATATCATGCCTAAGATATTTTGGGAGGATGCAGTCAATACGATAGTATTTCTTATCAACCAAGGGCTATCAACTCCTTTGGATGATTGTATTCTTGAAGAAGGTTGCAGTGATAAGGATGTTGGTCTCTCACATCTTAGGATCTTTAGTTGTGTTGCATATATTCTTGTGGAGGTAGGTGAAAGAACTAAGTTGGATGCCAAGTCCAAGAAGTGCATGTTCATTGGGTATCGTCGTGATGAGTTTGGATTCTGGTTTTGGGATGAAAAGAGTCACAAGGTGATTAAGAGCCAAGATGTTGTATTTAATGAGCAACTATTATACAAGGATCAAGGAAGTGTATCAAATAAAATGAGAGCTCATAGCAATGAAGTCATTGATTTAGATATCTCCAATTTGGATGGGAGCTTAAGGACTTAAAATGGGCAAGAGGAAGCTTATAAGGAAGAAAAGGCGGTGCCAAGTTTTCTACCACCGGTGGTATAACAAAAGAGGTCTATAAGGCAATATAAGTCTCTGCAACAATACTCCCTGACTAATTTTTACCTTCTCTTAACGAATAAAGGTGAACTTGAAGATTTTGAAGATGCTCAAGAGAGTGAGCAAGTGCACAAGTGGAAGTTTACTATGGATGATGAGATGGACTCATTGAGGAGTAATAGGACTTGGGAATTAGTCCAACTTCTTAAAGGCAAGAAGGCACTACAAAATAAGTCGGTGTATAAAATCAAGTAGGAAGTGAATAACGACAAGCACTACAAGGTAAGGCTAGTGGTGAAAGGATTCCAACAAAGGTATGACATAGATTACACGAGATCTTCATACCAATAGTGAAGATAACTACTATCTATATGGTGTTGAGTATATTGGCAGCCGGGAACCTCTTACAAGAGCAAATGGACGTCAAGATAGCATTCTTCCATGCTGATCTTGATGAGGAGATTTACATGGAGCAATCAAAAAACTATTTATCAAAGGGTAGTGAGAAGCTTGTGTGTCGCTTGAAGAAGAGCCTTTATAAGTTGAAGCAAGCTCCAAGGCAATGTTACAAGAAGTTCAATGGATTCATGTATGAGATAGACTTCATGCAGTATAAGGTAGATCATTATTGCTACATAAAGATGCTCAACGTTGGCTATATTATTCTCTTACTCTATATGGATGATATGTTGATTGTGGGAGCAAGTACTCAAGAGGTGAGGAATTTGAAGAAGCAATTATCAGAGAAGTTTGTTATGAAGGATTTGGGTGAGATAAAGCAAATTCTTGATATGAGAATCAAGAGAGATAGGAAAGCAGGGAAGCTTTTTCTTTCTCAAGTCGAGTACATCAAGAAGGTATTGAAGCGGTGTAGTAAGCATGAAGTCAAGCCTATGATAACTCTCTTGGGTGGGCACTTTAAATTATCAAAGAAAGATGTGCCTATGAGTGAAGTGGAGAAGCCCATATAAAGAGGTTTCCAAATGCATTGGTCGTTAAAAGTTTGATGTATGCGATGATATACACAAGACCTGATATAACTCATGCAGTGGGAGTGGTGAGTTAGTTCATGAGCAACCCAGGTAAGCAATATTGGATATTTGTCAAGTGGATCCTAGGATATTTGCAAAGAAACAAGGGATAGAGCTCTTTCCTTTTAGGGCAAAGATGTGAGATTGGCATGTTATGTCGATGCAGATTTAGGATCGAATGGCCATAATAGGTTTAAGAGCATAATGAGCTTTATGTTCACGTTTAGAGATACTACAATATCTTAGTCATCCAAGTTGTAGAAGATTATTATTTTGTCTGCCATGGAAGCAGAGTACCCGATGGCGATGAAAGTTAGCAAAGAGATGGTGTGGTTGTAAAACTTCTTGGCAGAGTTGGGAAGGAGCAAATCGGGAGTTCGCTTCATTGTGATAGTCAAAGTACAATTCATTTAGCGAAGGACCCAAATTTCCATGCAAGAATGAAGCACATTAGCTTGAAGTACCACTACATCTAGTAGTAACTTGTTAAAAAGAAGATCTTAAAGCTTGACAAGATTAATGATAAAGTGAATCCCATGGATATGTTTACCAAGATGGTGACCTTAGAGAAGCTGAGCTCAATATGGCCTCGGCTAGCCTTGTTGAATGATGAGAAGAGGCTGGCATACCAACCGACCTAGTGAGGATGAGGAGGAGCACCGAGTGACAAGTGTTCGCATAATAAGGAACAAACGAGATAAGGTTAGTCTCTAGGTGAGATATTGTTGAGGTATGGAGCCTGAGTTCGAGCAAAGAAGTTGGGAAATGAGGCTAGAGTTGAGGAGATGGCGTACGCTAACCAAGTTTTAGCTGAAGGGATGGCGTATGCCAAGAGGTTGGCATACACCAACGAAGTCCATGAAAAACCCTCTGTAAGATTTTTGGCGTGCACCATAACTTTGGAGTCTGCCAACTAGGGTGAAAAGTGGATATTTTGATGGAAAAAAATAGCCATGGCCGTCCTAAAACCTTTGTGTTTTGCTTGTCACTATAAATACCTTGCAAAACCCTCATTGTTGTTATGTTGTTACCTCTATTGAGTTCTATCTCCATTGTAAAGGGCTTTTAGCTCCATCTAGTAAAATCACTCCTCCTGGCTTGGTACGCCCCTGAATGTAGATCATTGATCAAACTGGGTTACCAAATTGTGAGTCTCTTCTCTTGCTCTTCTTTGGTCGTTATTGTTTTCTGGCTTCCATCGATTGTGAGTTTGTTCTTTTGGGTTTGTTCGCGAAGTGGATTCTAAGGGATTCGGCTGTAGGATTCCCAACACGTTTTCTTCGATGATCCTCTCCCCAATATTCCAGATTAGTTCCTTAATTAAGACTATACCTCGATACAGTCTTTTAAGCTGTTTATATAAGAGGAGGGTTTTGGGGATTGTTTTGGTCGATAAGAAGAAGGTTATTACAATTTGCAAGGTGTGTTTTGTAGTGGAAGCTTTTTAGTTCTTGTAGTGGGGAAATGTGACATGTAAGCTTGTGGTTTGTTCTTACGTGTCATCATTATGACGGCGTTGGGTTTCCCATCACTTATTTTGAAATACTTAGAATTATCGCTAAATTTTGGTGGAGGGACAATCACTCTATGAGATCAAATATGATAGAAAATATTGTCATTTTTATTTAATCAAATTTTGAGTTAAAATTTTTAAAATATTAGTAATGTTTCTTGAGAGTTTTTTTACTTTTAAAATCTACATAACTCAAATTTGAATAAACCCAAATTATAATACCCAGATTAGATCCATGAAAACCCAACATTTAATTGATGGAATAAGATTTAATCCTAATAGGACTTTTCTTAATGTCATACTTTGTGATCCATGTACATTACATTGAACCGAAAGGCCCATTCATAGTCGTCTTCTTCTCTATGTGTCAAAATATTCATGCCCAGTCTCGCAGTCACAGGCATTCCAATAATACGTCATCTTTATTCTACTTGGAAACTACTCAATATTTCTATAGTAATATCTGATTAATTTATATTTGAGTTAGATAAATTATAAATGATGAAAAATTCTCTTTACACCGAATATTAATGCATCTTAATTATTAAAATTCTGAACTCAGACAACGCATTACCAATTCCTCAATGAGCTCGGTAGTGAAAATATCACATAAAAAATAGAATAGATTCAATGAAGATGTCTAAAATGTCATTCTTATGATCAAAATTATTTAATGATTCTTAGAATTGAGTTTTTCTCTTTAAATTTTATACTTAACGATCATTTATATTCAAGGACATAATTGATAGTAAACAAATAAATATTTAATTATTTTTTTCCCTTATCATCATTTTAAATTTTAAAATAAATTCTATTTTGGCTTGCCATTTTCTCGCTTTACATATTTTTTGAAATCTTTTACTAAACTAGGTCCATAAATTATTTACATAAATCTATCTCGGACGACGAGTGACGGCAACAAAAGAGGTTGATCCTAACAGAGTTCGATATGTCGACGTGGAAAAATGTAGCGACTTCCTAGCCGATGCACACAATGGCAGAGAGCGCGCATGAGGAATTGGCCAAGAGATTGCGGGATTTGAGGGAGGCAAAGAAGGAAGAGTAGACGTGGACCTTTCAATCCCAGTCAAAGGTCTTTCGGATTCGGTGGAGCGTAGGGTTTAGAGTCTTGTTGAGTTGGAAATTAATGTAGGCATCGTACGAAGTGTATCCTGGTTGGGTCCGAAGTTCAGAGTCTGGAGACGGTAGGGGAGGAGAAGGTGATGGACTGTGGAGGGAGAAGAGGACGGCGAAGTTGAGGAGGGCAAAGAAAAAGAGGAAGGAGAGGAAGAGGAGGACAGAGATTAGGAATGGTTTGCAAGTTTACTTTAATATTAGTATTAGTTTATTTTAATATTGGTATATGTATACAAATTACTTTAATATTGGTACTCTTTTACTTTTATATTGGTACTTATTTAATATTAATATATATTTATTTTAATATTAGTACTCATTTACTTTAATATTGATATTGGTTAACTTTAATATTAATATTTGTATACTAATTTTTGATAAAATTTTTGTTTATGTGGTAAAGTTGTGCATGTTGTACAATTAAAAAAGACCAAAAATAAGAAAAATGTGGAAGAAAAAGACGGTAGTAAAAAGTGGAGGAAAAAGTCAATAACAAAAAATAGAGAAACAAGTCGTCTATTGCAATATTTTGATATTTTGGAGGTGATGATGAACATAAATAAGGAGGGTGGTTTATGATTATTTAGTTTTGGTTAGAAGGTGTAACTATTAAATAAATTTTGAGTGGTGTATGATTTATTAATTGTTTGAATTAGAGATTACATTATATTTTATTAATTCATTCTATTTTTTAATTTTCGTATTTATATTTTTTAATTTTTGAGCTTTCTAATTGATATTAATTAGTATAGTAGTTATACCCCTAAAAGTAAGATACACTTTTTAATCCCCTTCATGAAAATTTACCTATTCCAATAAATCTGGAATTCAAAAACACACATCACATCTTCATCAAACTCGTTCATCAGCTTCATTAGAAACTGTACTATCTTCTTTGTCTATATTTAGACTTCGTCAAGCTCGTTCATTAGCTTAATTTGACCTCGAGGCTCGGTCATAAGGCACATGTAAAAAGAACACGTGTCACAACAATCATGTCCAGAAAAATCCAAAACCCAACAATCATCTATTAGCATAGCATTCAATCAAAAACAAGTTTGATTCCCAATCACTGTTGTTATCGCCATCCAATAATGTTGGAAAATTATTTAAAGTTTTGTTTATTTTCAAATAAAATTTGGAAGTGTCATAGACCATTTCCAACGTGATTTAGTTGGGTGGCTAAAATAATGGAATTTTGTTACCATTTGGTTGTTTAGTTTGTTGCAAATTTATCTGATCTCCCTAAGATATGCAAAAATATATCCAGAGAGTTGACGCCGTTGGGAGGGTAAATTTATTTGCAATTTTTTAAATGTTTTATAAAATCTCTCACTATATAAAGCCATATTTGGCTTGAGAAAAGTGTGTGTACATCACAACCTTCCCCAGTTATTCTCTTATAATATTATATTCTTGCCAGAACAAAATTTGTTCATATTCTACTAAAATTTCTCCAACAATCTTAGGAATGGAATATGAGAATCACTTGATATTCCTTGGCTAGAAGCAATGCAACATAATGCCCCGTTGATATTCATTGTACAGCACTTGGTTGTTTTGGACTTTCGAATGTAGACATTTTCTTACGCAAGTATAGAGAAAAGGTCAACTTTTTTTTCTTTTCTAATTGGATCCAAGGAAAAATTTTGAATATTTATTTTTCTAGTGATTTTTTTTTGGTTTTATTAATCATTTAAATCTAACCCTTTATGTGTTTCTTCCTCTTCAAGATATACGCTAGGGAGAATCGACAGGCACATGAGATCGGGGGTACCGTTGATTGGTTCGTCTGGTGTAGAGGTATTGGAGTTTATTAGTAAATTTGGGTTATTATGGGGTTATTTGGTTTCGATTGAGTTTGGAAGTAGAAATGTTAATAATTTATCCGATGATTCTTCTTTAGCGAAACCCCCAAGAAGAAGAAGAGTAAAACGTTCTTTCTATCTCACCTTATTTTTTCCTTTTTTGATTTGACTTTTCATTTGAAAGGTACAGTTTTTGTTTTTTAAGGGTTGGTAATAATATTTTTATAATTAAATTTTTCACATAATGATAGAGACAATATTTGAAACATTGATATCTTATAAAATTACATCTCCTTGCTATTTGGCTAACAACTTGTTGGCTGGGTGGGGAGTGATTTGTGAATGATTTAGGGCGGGTGATGTGTTTTTTGTCTGTTTTAGCTCTTATTGTTGATTTAAGGTTTGGAGATATTATTTCATAGTACGTAGTGTTTATTTTCTGAATGTTTTGTGCTGGAAAATGTGATTGACGTAGTGTGATGGGTCACTTCTTATTGGTGTTGGAGGTGAGAGATGCTACACTAGAGCGTATTTTTCGCAATGTTAAAAGTTTAACTTGTTAGTTGTTTGATTAACAATACCTAGGCCAAAATCTATCGAGATAAATTAGAGTGGTAGGATCCGTGGAGGAAACATAATGTTGAATTATTAGTTCCTACTGCATCTCTATTTGGTAGTTCTATTTGGGGATGAACCGACATAAGAAATATTGGTGCATGGTTGATGTGAATTGTTGCTTGGTGTTACTATGTAGTCAGAGTTCTTATTTTAGTGAGCTCTTTCTTAGTTAGGATATGATGGATGTTTTTACTAGACATTTTGATTAGTCAGGCTAGCCGCTAGGAAGCCATAAGCTATACCAAGAATAAGAGTAAGGGATCTTTAAACGGGTAGTTCAACAAGAATTGTAAACAGCCAACATTAAGAAATCTTGCACCTCAAAGTCCCTCTTGTAAGGCACATGGATACCATCCATTTTTATCTCAAGTTAGCCCATGAACCATACTAGTGTGAATATAAGTACCAATTAGTGCCTCAAACTACATCAATTATTACTCTTCAGCTTTTTATTTCCTTTCACAAATATTTTTCTCTTTCGGAGAGCAACTCCACATCTACGCTTGTAACTTTTGGAATTGTCACCAGATATAAGCCAACTTCTAGGATTGAAAAGCTCATCTTGTATGAGTACTCAAAAGATTGTTACTAAAAATAATTACTCAAATGATGGGCTAGTGAAAAAAATATTTGGTATAACTATCAAGGAGTAGCTTAGAGTGATAGATGCTAGGGTTCTTCCCCGTCGGTCATAATTAAATTTGAAGATTATATTTTTGAAGTTATGTTATAATAATATGATTTTATTAACTAGAGAAATCTGATTATTATTATATCACTTAAAGAATATAATTTATAAATTTAATTATTAACCACAAGGAAGAACTCATAATCTATCACTGTAAGCTCCTCCCTGATAGTTATACCAAATTTTTCCTTCAGTAATGTATATTTTTAGTAATTATTCTTCTTAACAATCCGTTGGCTTCCCATCCTAGACAAACCTTTTAGTCTTAGATGTTGGCTTAGACTTGGTGATAATTCTGAAAGTTACAAACTCAATGTAGAGTTGCTCTCCAAAATGAGAAAAATATTTTTGATAGAAAGTAGGAACTAGATAGTAAGATAATAGTTGTGGTTGATGCACTGATTGGTGCTTACTTTAGTACCGATGGGGAGATAGTAGCTTTATGGTTTATGGACTAGCTTCGAATAAAAATGGAGGGGCTTTGAGATACAGCCTTAAAGATTATTGAACATCATAAGTTTACAATCCTTGTCAAAGTACTCGTATAAAGACCTCTCGTTAAAGAAGCTTCTAGAAGCAATTTGTTCTAGAAGTCGATCATTAACGACTTCCTATAAATCATACAACAAACCATACTACCAATTATACTAGCTAATCATTATAACTATTATGATTTCTTGCATTCTTGATAACCTGATTTTATATAGTATAATGAAACATGTATATATTTGTATATGTTCTACGCACTGAATATCAAGTAAAATACAATCTCTTCATGGTATAAGAGCATTATCTCTAAAGAGGCCTAATTTTTTTCTTTTTAATGGCTGCAAAAATTAACTCATGTGCCAACTGTATCCCAAAATCACCAAAAAAACTTAGTAGTACTAACTACCTCCTATAGAAAGATCAAATCAAACCAGTGCTAGACAACCAAGATCTTTTTGGTTGTCTACTAATGGAAGTGTTCCTCTTCCAGATAAGATGTCACCAAGAGCCACGCACAAATCTCAATTGATTCTCTATCCAGATTATATCAAATGGTGGCATCATAATAATAAGAAGATGCAGTCATGGCTTAATCTCTCTGTGTCATGAGTTTAGTGTACCACAAGTAGTTGGATGTTCTTTATCAATTTTTAAATTTTTCAAATAAATATATTTGATCCTTGATTTCTGTCAAAATAACTAAAAACAAAAACCTACCAATTATATGCCCCTACCCCCACCAAACAAAATATCCTTGCTGCGACCCCCATACCCCAATCCCTCCTTCCCAATCTCAAAACTCACCGATGCCCCTATTGAATAAAAAATACCTATGTTGATGTCAATAAAACAAACACGACAGCCGCTATCGATTAAACAAAACAAAGCCCCCTAACCAAATCATACTTATTGATGTCGAGTAAACCGAAAAATACAAAATGTCCCATAATACCAATTATCATCATCTACCCCTCTCTCTTATGGAATGTGAATCTTCACATAAACCAAATATGTGCTGCCATTATGAATATGGGTACTGTGAATATGGTACCCATTATTAATATGTATTAATATTGAAAAATAAAAGTACCAATATTGTAGAACAAAAATAATAATATTGGTACATTTGTTCTCTAATATTTATAAGCACATGTGTTCTGCATAATACAGAGTTTGATGTGTTTGTTGTTTATGCCAACAGGTTATGTGATTTTGTTAGAAAATGAAGAAAAAGGGAGAGGAAAAGCACATTACCAAAAGAACAGAGGAAAAAGTTAGTAAGAACACAAGAAAACGTTCGTAAGAACAAGGGTATAATGAGAATATGAGTCATTTTAGAGGTGTAATATTTTTAGAGATTTAATTTTTGAATATTTGTCGTTTATTAATTTTTTGGCATGATTTTAGGGATTACATAATATTTTTAATGATTAATTTCTCTCTTTAATGCTTTCCTATTTTTTAGTAACTGATTAGATACTATTATACGAATTATATCATTATACTTTTTAGTCCCCCCATCGTGGGGACTATGCTTAATTCCCACTTAATCTTAACTGTTAGGAATCCTTCAATTGAACATGTTGGCGATTTCCTTCCTTTATTGTCACTTTCCACTATCGTGGGTCACGGGAAAATCATCTTAATCTTTGGTCTTTCATTTTGGGAAGTGTCCATTAAGGCCTGCCCAAAACTAAGTTCATTAACACCAAACCATCAACTTCAACGTACTTTCACATTGAACATGCCACATGGAATCTAACAAGAGTTCGCCTTTATCCATCGGGCTCGAGAGCTCGTGGCTCGGGACTGGGCTATACATATCTAATATTACTGTGGATAGGATAATCATGTCGTAGACATTTTTGTCTGAGTGTGCTCTTACGCTTTCTTTCGATAATGCAACGTAAGATGTTCCGCTGTTATCATGTTTAACTGGGTTTGGATGACGTCAAAAAGATTAGTTTGTCCGATGTACCTGCTTGGTGATTGATGAATAAAGATCAATACACAATGCCTAATGGCTTTCAGTTGCCGTAGAGCCAAAAAAATACATTAGACGACCGGGAAACTTCAATTTTCTGAGATTTCACATTTTGTCTCACATCTACCTTATGTTGAAACCACATAGTTTCGTATATCTAATAAGATTACCACTGTTTCTAAATAATGATGACGTTCTATAATAACTATTAACACTCCTGCATTTTAAAAAATTGAATTATATATTTTTTGGTTAAGTTATAACAACTCTCTTATTATTTTTGTTGAAATCGAATCATTAATATGAACATGTATCAAAATTCATTTTCTTCTAGTACATATTATACAAATATTCAACAACCCATTCAACCATATGCCAAATAACCCAACCAACAAAACCATAAAAATAGGCAATTAAATCTCTATTCATCCACATCTTATGGCAACGTGCAAGTGAGACTCTGTCACATGAGTACGTGATAAACATTTAATTAGAATGAACTCTTAGGAAGGATTAGTGAATAAAATACTTAATTTCATATACCTCCTATTTCTCATTTGAATTATGAGCTTCATAAAGATTTTTTTTGGATATGAGCTTCACAAAGAATTTGGTAGGGAACATGTGGCCATGTACTTGCCGTTGCAGCATCATCAAGATTCTCAGCAAGGACGAATTTTGTGTGTTTATCAGACTCGTCTTTCTTGCGGGAAAGCTCCTTGAGAGGGGTTGGGAATCTTGATGATGCCGCACCAATAAATATTGACCAGTCAGAGCTGGCTGAAATCTCATTTTAGCCAACTATATACCAGACAGACCCGAACCCTAAAAAACTGAAAATTAAGGTCTGAGGGAGAAGATATTTTAAGATGTGTGTTATGATTTGAGAGGTTTGAAATAAAGAGAAGGGTATAGACAAAGGGAATAAAAGGTTATATAAGTGGATGGAATTAAACAAGTATTTAATTAAGATCAAAGTGACTCGATCAAAATGATTCCTGATATTGGCCAAGTTGATATAGGAAGGGGATGACTAAATTGAGAAAATAGATATTTGTGAAAAGAATTTTAATTTTGACGATACTTGCATCTAGAAAAGTACCTCAACTAAGTTTTTTAAAGAAATTATCAGTCAATATTTTATGATATTTTAATATTTAATAGTTTAACTAATTTACATTAAATTATCCATGCAATTCAAATTTTAATATTTTCTATAAGAAAATTTTTTATTAATAGAAAAACAAAATAGAAACAATAAAAATAAAGAAAATAAAACGAAAGAAAACATAAAGGTATCTACAATGGACTATCGAGTCCTAAACAAACTATCTCACCCCTATCCGAAAAAACCCCTACCCTACAGGTATTCAAATTTTAACCTAGTTATCCTTAAAACAAATATTACCTCATTAAGGGAAAAAAAACTATTTTTTAAGTTACATGGTATCCAAATTTTTTATTACACAGATTTGCCTACCAAAATGTACTTGTTTCCATAGGAGGTTGGAAATGGTCCCATGAAATCTAAACCCCAAACATCAAAGAGTTCAACTTCAAGGATTCCAGATTGTGGCATCTCATCCCTCTTGGAAATATTCTCGATGTTTATCTGTTGGGAATGGTCTCTCCACAAATGGTTTGTTTTGCTGCTTTAAATTTAGTATTTTTTTTGTTTGATTTATAGAGCACTTTGTCCTTACAGTTCTGATTTTTGTAGCTCCAAATGCCGAATATTAGACAGAATCCTAGTCAGCTTATTTTGCATTCATCTCAAGCTGCCGGGCAACCAGCAGTTCAAACCATTCCAACATTGCCACCATTGGCACAGAAGACTTACGTCGGCTTAGCACCAAAAGTACAACAAGGACAATCGTCTGCTTTGCCACAAAATTCTTTGATGCGCAATCAATTTTCTGTACCTCCACAACCTTCATTACTAAATCAAACACAGAGTCCGCATACCATAAACAACATGCTCCAACAACCCACAGTAGCTCCACAACCCTCAGTGATGCCCTTACCTTCTGTACAGTACCCTTCTATTAGGCCAGCGATACAGTTGACGAGTTCTGCATCATTGAACCAGCACATTCAACCTCCATTCGTACAACACATGGGAACTGCCACAGCCTCAAAGTTTGGGCATAACTCTCAAAAGGTGCGTCTGATTATGGAGTCAATAGTACCCAGTATTGTTTTTCGGGTATCATGTTCCTGCTATGGGTCACTAGTATCCAAATGCTGGTAGTTCTGTAACTTCTGGATAATTTTTTTATGTATAGGCTATTTCTACAAGATGTTCATTATAAATCTTTTCCATGTTTTTTTCTTTGATTGCACATTTCTGGGATTTTAATTTAATGATGAAACCAAATCACTAGAAAACCTAACAAATTTAGCTAAACAACTGTTACCATGTGTGTGTTGAATTGGCAAAGCTCTGGTTGGGAATATTGTTCTGGAAACAGCCACTGATTGTTGTCTAATCCCTTGACTGTCCTCTGTAGAGTGTTTGTAATTACTCTTTACTCTTAACAGAGGGAGGAAACAATTGTAAAGACCATTTTCCTTAAATTTTTAAAAAAAAAACAAAAGTTCAAACCTCCAGGGGCCTCACAATACCACTTTCTCTAGAAAGATTGAAGTTGGCATATCAATGGAACTCATTTTAGGACTGGACTTTGAATTGATCTTGTTATTGTACTTGATATTCCTTCCCTATTGAGTCCTAACTTGCACTGTGATAACAGCCTGGCCCCTTAATAACACCAGGCAATCTGGATGCAGTTAACTCAATTTCCGGGGATGTCATATGAGTAAAAAAAATTGAGATCATTCGTCTAAAACATTAGAGTGAATACGTTTAATTTTGAAATTCTCTCATACGTCATAATATTTGTCATTTATTGATAAAATACTACAATCAAATTAATTAAAATTATATTAACATATCTTATAAGGTATAAATTATAGGCTCTAAGTTTAAAAAAATCGCGCTAGTGGGTACATAGTCCTGGTCCATCCAGTTGTCCGGAAAGTAATTTGTATCCTCGTATTTTGACCAACTTATATTGTCCAAAATATGGAAAAGAGAAGATGAGAAATTTATGCCCTAAGCGCATGCATCCGAGCTGTGATTAGCGCTTCATTATAAAGCTAACACGGGGGTTAATTTGCATAAGTTAGAGATAAATTCGAACAATTTAACAGGAAACCCAGGAGAAGACCGACCCCAGATATCTATTTTTTTTTCCTCTGATCAATCATTCCTTTGCCTACCGCATCTTACTCGATTATTTTGTGTTATGCATATTGTTGACTGAAAGTATTTTGGAGAATTAATTGCAATAATATTGTTTCCAAAGACCGAGGTGCAAGAATGGAGAAAGGGGCTACTAAATAATCCCATTCGAATTATCATAGTTTAACCGAAGTAAAATTTCATTATCCATTGAATCAAATCCAAGACTTAAAATAAGTTAGAATAGTTTTTACTGATTGGCAATTTTATACCGTTACCTTATTTGTTATAACAACTTGAATTCATTAGATCGATCTATAATAGTTTGAATTAGATAGAACTTCAATAAATGCCAATTGCATTCTCATAAATCAAATTCAATATATTAGATTAAGTTAGATTAATTTTTTTTATATAAGTTGATTGATTGTCCTAGAACATATTTATTATGGATCAGATTTGTCTCATTTAAAGGTAATGCGTCAAATCTTTAGCACCAGCTTTTGGGTTCTAGATATGCATAATTGGATAATAGAAAGTGAGGTTTCCAATTTCAGTTCAACACCCAATTTTTGTTTCTTTTCAAAGCACAAGATCCCCATTTTTTTCATCAACTGGGGCAAGTGGAACACTTGATATATGTTCCGATTGTACAATTATACTTAACCATTACTCTAATTCCGTAGCCAATTAGCCGGCAAAACGTGTGATGGACGTGCAAAATTAAAGCAGGAAGATACATCAGAAAGCGGCCTGCTTTTGATATGTAATAATAAGCCATTTCAACCTAGGACTACATAGGTTAACGTGTACTCAAACATTTTGAAACAAAATAATATCAGATACTTCTTGTCAAAAAGCATTTGGTTTAATAGATATTATGGTGACAAATGTAATATGGTCGTAAACATTTAACTATATAAAAAAAATACTTGTGAAGACAAGTTTAATACATTTCAAAAAAATTACTTACTTCAATCTTAGATTAGTTAATCAAATAAGTATTCATGGTATGTATAAAAAATATTTCTCGAGGTTGAAGTATATCAAAATTAGTCATCCTGTGAGGGAACCAAATAGTTAGGAAATAAATTAATTTGATTTAATCGACCCCTCATGACCATAATTTGATGTGGGCACAGATCATAGAACATGTGTCCAGAAAGAATAAAATATCTACTATATTTTAGTGGCGAACTCTGTATTAAACAAGGATTCTGCCGTTAGTTTGCTTCACACTACTCAGGTGGTTCAATAAATTCGATATAACCAACTACGAATGTAGTTCGTGGTAAACTGCTATCCACGAACTTATTTAATTTTATGGCGATTAGCTCAGTTATCATGTTCCGATTGTGACATCCAACATGAGTCCAAGTCCAGCTTTGTACCATGCAAGTTGGGTGGTGCGAGCTTAAATGCACGTTGATGGAGTCCCAAGATCGCAGTTGATTTTTTTACGTTTGCAATCTCTACACTTTGATTGGGAAATTGAATAACTTGTTTTAGGGATACAAACGATGCTTTTGAGTTTGCCAGGGTTGTCAGAAATGTTCATAATATTAAGAAATCACCAGGAACAAGATCGCGCAAATAATATGGACACAAAATATAATGAGGTTTGGTCTAATGTCTATGTTCACGATGAAAAAAAAAATTCTTAATGATGAATATGAGTCACAAAATCATACTCAAGCTTATGTAACATTTCTTTATATAATAGACAACACTTGGGGTTCAAGAAAACCTATTTAGTTCAAACTTCAACAAACTCTATTTTGGCAAAGACTTCGTCTCACGAAGAACCATGAAAACTTAGAAAATAGACTCGACTATACCACCTCCTCCACGAACTGTAGATAACTGCCACGAGCTTTCGAGTTTACTTGGCCTATTCCCTCCAATCTCCATTGAACCCGAAATAGCAAGTCCACCAGCATGAAGCAACCTTGTGACCAATAGACGTATCCTCTATTATCCGATCAGTCCCATGCTCCGCAACCTCGTACTACTTTTTCGCTGGACCATCTTATCTCAAATCAATGCTATTTGACATAGCAAACAACATGCAACCTTTTGTTTTACCTAGTAAAACCCTTAACATATTTCAAACTCCAAAGTTTGATCTTGAGTAAGATACCTGATTTGCACGCGATATCACCAACGGCTTCGCATGCCTAATACCAAACTTACCAAACACTTTTCATGTGCATGTCCTTTTAGACAACCATGCGAAGCCCAGCTAACAAAAATTCTTCAAGACAACTATGATTCCCCGTCAACCATGCCTCCATAAAATAACCATAGCTTATTATCCATGTCTCTATGAATCTCAACTCTACTCAAACTATCCATGTCGAACTTTTTTTCCCTCATACGAACCAACCTTACATGACTTGAACTTTTCACCTCTCGAGTAGAACACAAAAGATGTGACTCTACCTACAATAGTGCCTCCCATTAACCTCTAGGTATTTCAGATATTTCTTTCATCCTTCATCACTACCACCACATTATTCTTCTCCACCTCCATTAAATCACCTACCACCTTATAATAGTATCCGCTATAATCTAAGACTCCTAATGAGATGAAGTTCCTCTCCAACATCGGAACATGCCTAACTCCACACAATTTTACCACAATATCATCCCACATCTTGAGTAAGATATCTCTTATGCTAGCAATCTTACAAGAAAAACTATAATCCATAGTTACTATACCTAAATCAACGATCTTGTATGTGTAGAATCACCATCTCTTGGGCGTCATGTGAAAGGAGTAAACGTTACCCAAAATCTAGGAATCTAACTACTTTTGACCTAATAAAATAGAAAAACAGTCACCATCCCACCAGTCCAAACATAAGGTCATATTTATGGATGCCAATCCTCTTTTGTAGTCATGAAGTCTTCTTGGACAATTCTTTTTCAAGTGCCTTTTATCTCTATACCCGAAGCCATTTTCCTTGAACTTCCTTGACCCTGACTTAGATCATCTTCCATCTTTTGCTCCTTGATCACCATGGCTACCCCTTATGACCAGCTATTCTGTTTGTTTATCTCTAGTTTATCTCCTTTGATGAAACCCTAAAAGAGCACTTGTGATATCCTCCAATTCTAGGGCCTCCTTCCTCTATGTTAGAGTCGTAACCAAATTCTCGTAGGAACCCAGTAAGCAATTTAGGAACAAGAATGTTTTGTCTTCTTTCTCAAACTTTACATCAACCTTTCTCAAGTCGCTAACTAGCTGACTAAAATTATTGATATGTTGGCTCAAATCTGAACCCTTTTTCATCTTAAGCCCATGTAATTATTACTTAAAATAAAGTTTGTTCGACAAAGACTTAGACATGTACCGTTCATCTAATTTCTTTTATACCTCACCTGGTGACTCCTTATCTATCAAATAATGCATCTTGTCGTCTGCCAAGCACAAGCAAATTATTTCCACTGTCTTGGCCTCCATCACCTTCCATTCTTGGTCCTCTATCTTCTCAGATTTCTTTTCCGATAGAGCAACAACTATCCCTTGTTGCACGAGGAGATCCTTGACACGTTTTTATCATAACTCAAAATTTGACGCACCATTAAACTTCGCTCCTTGATCCATCATCCTCTAACCAAAAGCTGTAATACCAGTTGCTAGGAAATCACCAACGCGGGAACAAGATTGCGAAAAGAACACATACACAAAATATAATATCGTTCGGCCTAATGCCTATGTCTACGATGAGAAAAGAAAACTTGTATTGATGGATACGAGTCACAAAGTCATATACAACTCTAGGTAACATGTCTTTATATAATAGATAATACTTGGGGTTCAAATAAATCTATCTAGGTCGAATTAAAAGTCCAAAATGAGTTCCGAGCTAATTAAGAAAAGTTGTCGCAATAGCCCAAGGGGCGTTGGCTTCCTAGTGTAGGCTGGGAACCCGAAAATGGTTTGACACTAGTACGTTGGGTAGGCAGCGAACACTGCCCCCTATTCCTCGCAACTTCTCAATACATACCCTACAGGTCGGACCTTATTCTTATCTCATCGATCGAAGGTCTATTGACTTTGACAGAGTCTATGGTAGAATATAGGCATGTGTTCACATTTGAAGGTGAGATCTAAGATAGGATATGAATCGTATGAACTTTTACCATACTCTTATACTTTTACCCTAATTTAGAACCTATACTAATAAAACTCTAATTATATCTTAATTATATTTTTAATATTATTATTTATTTATAAATTATAATATATTTTTTAAATATCTGAAATATATTTCATGAAATTAACTTTTTCAATTTTTTGTTAATATACTAGATATTTCATGATAAACTTTAATATATTCATTATCATTGAGTTAAATTTTAAATATATAATTAAAATTTATGATAAAAATATATTTGTCATTTAATTCAAGAGTCAAATTTTATAAGACCATGTAAACCTTACATACTTTGAAGATAAATATATAGATTTTACTATGAAATTTTTTAAAAGTAAAGGTTCAACTTTTTAGATTAGAATATAGGTAAAAGTTTCTCAATATCCTACTCTACCATTGTAATTCGAATAAGTTTAGATATTGATTGGGAAAGTCCACTAGACTAGGCAACATGTGCCCAATCTTTCTCATGAACTTGAGAAAATAATTTGTATGATGCCATTAATGAGTGAAGTGCTAGCTTTTGCCCATAAAATACCACAGACGCTAGGATTTGTAACAACTTTAGGTGTCTTTATAAAATGATTTTTAATTTTTATTATTATTTTCGCAAGTTGATGGACCCGACTGGCTACATATGAGTTTGGACCTGAAGTCCGGCTTATGGGGCTGAGTTTATCCCAACTGATCTATTGAGGGCTGGTCCGCAGAAAAATCAAAACCAGACAACCGTTTATAAAATGTCAACTCTTCAATAATTTTCCTTCTATTTTTGTTTACTTCAACAATAAAAATATATGATCAACTTTTTATGTTGACACAATGGTTTATTACGAAAATTTATAATTAAAATATAAATATCATAAATTAGTGTGGATAGCTTAATAAAAGAATCTTTAAAAAGTTAAACTGACATTTCATATAATAGAGAAGATATGAAACTAATCAAAATGGAATCGGCCTTCATCTTATGTTTTTGGGTCTCACCATGCAAGAGTAGTGCCTTTTCGGGGCTAAAGGTTCACACTGATAAATAAGCTGAAGATATTACAATCATTGAAACATTTATATCAAATTCACAATCCCTGGATTCCGTCATTGGATAGTACGGATAATTAAACACGCACCTAAGACCACCCTCGTATTTCTAGTTATTACCAATCCATCGCACTACTACAATGTTCGAATCCGCTTTCTCGAATGTCCGAATCTGCCACGAAAGACCAAAAATGAGACCAAAAGGGCATTCTAGAAGTGAACACGAAAGCTTACCAACAACAAAGTTCTCTTCATTTAAAAACCCTAATATATAATATACAGGATATCTATAATATCCAAAACAACTAACAAAAAGAAACTAGAAAAATGGCCCTAACAAGTAATTAACTGCTAATTATCTAGCACAAGCTTATCGGTTGGTTCCACTAGGATTCACCCTACACGAAAAGAGGAGTTCCAGATCGTCGGGAACCGGCTGAAAGCAATATCCTCCTCCGGCACTTGTACCATTCTTCTTATTCCCGGGAATTGGCTTCTTCCTCGGCGGCGGCGGACACACCGTCGGCTCTGGTATCTGGTGCTCCGGCCGCTTCGGAGTCGAGCACCGGCAACTCACCTCTCGATGGTCGTCTCCCCAGTAATCCATAATTGTTGCTTGATTAATCTCCAAGATATAGGCTTAGAGTTGTTTTCATGTTGAGAATTCTATGGGATTAGAGGTTGTTCGTGTTTATATGGGGTGAGGGTTTTGGGGGTGGTTTGGTAAATAAGAGGAGTAGGTAGGGGTGAGAGTGGGAAATTGGATTGTCGGAGGAGGATGTGGCTTGTTCTGGAAGTTGCCTTATTTCAGGGTGTGTTT
Organism: Hypericum perforatum; assembly: GCA_012979155.1. NCBI lineage: Eukaryota > Viridiplantae > Streptophyta > Magnoliopsida > Malpighiales > Hypericaceae > Hypericum > Hypericum perforatum. The sequence continues at coordinate 302,982 of SOPF01028044.1, read as the reverse complement.
TGTGGTGGGGAGGAGTGACAGGTAAGCTTCCGGTCTGTTCTTACGTGTCAGTATTATGACGGCGTTGGGTTGCCGACCACTTATCTCGAATTACTATGAATTGCCGCCTAATTTTTGGGAGGCGGGAAAAGATAAAACAATTTTAGATCAAACATATTATAACTTCTGCACGTCTTCGTCTGTGCAATATTTTTTTTTTCGTTCATGTGAGTTTTATCGTAATACTCAGATTTTTCTTACGCTCATGTCTTTGTTAGATTTTGTCGACCCTACACTATTGATAGTTATATTTCAATTTTGTTTTATTTCTTTATACAATTTATTATATTAAATTTGCTATAATTACAAATGAGTTAAAAATATTTAAAATTAAATTTGAAGTAATTATGCCTAATAAAAAATATCTACAACTAATTTAAATAATATACATTATAATAATTTATAAAATTATTAACAACAGTTCAAATATAATGGTGCGAGGTGCAACAAAGAAACTACAAAAAAAAAATCTAGAAAATAGTTTTAAAAAATAAAAAAAATAATAACGTAGACCATTCAAGACAAAACACGCAGGCAAAATCGCGAAAAGTCCAACAAACACGAGTACTTCTCGTGTGTCAACTCTTGCTTGACCCTCTCACCTCCTGATTCGTGCGTGAAGGCATTACGCTCTCTCCCGTGTACCAAGTTGTAGATAACATACTAGAAGTTCTTACTAACAAGTTTAAATATTGTTTTAATTTAATTGTATTTTAATTTTAATTTTTGAGAATAGATCAACGTAAGTATTTATTAAAAATGAGTTGTTATTTTTAAAGATTTATTTAACTCAACAACAATTAACTATACTAGTCAATAGAGTCTATAACTGTAAGCACTTGAAGAAGTACGTGCATAATTGTATTTGTACCAAAAATATTAGGCTCTTATTAAATCCAGAACTTTAAGAGACTAATTGGACCCAAATTACAATATCCAGATTGGACCTATAAAAACACACCTTTTAAATGATGGAATAAGATAGAAACCTATGGGCCTAATTAGAGAAGAGTTTTTTATATCATACTTTATGGTTCATGCTCGTAATATTGAACCGATAGGCCCATTTTGTAGTCCTCAACTTCTCCATGGGTCAAAATATTTTAGTCCAGTGTCGAAGGGATGGCAATTAATATAACATTTCGATACCAGGTGGTAAAAAACCGTATCTTCCACTGATAATGTTTTATTTCATTTTTTTTGTCTTCGAGAAGATATTTTGATGCAGGTGACTGACATTGGCCAATATTAATATACAGGCACAACTCAGCAACTGTGTAATTATTGAGATTTTATGTGTTGTAGTACATTGAACCTAAAACTTCATTCTACTTCTTCAATTTCGTAACTGGCTCTCTGAATCTCTCACTCAGATGGCCAGAGCCGAATTGTCATATATAAATACACTGCACATTGATCGATAAGAAAACATGACCGTAGGAATAAGGATAGGAAGATAAAATATTGGTATTAATTTGTTCGGATTTTGAGAAAATAATTAAACCTTAATACAAAAGAAAACAAGAGATTTGTAAGTCACATAAAATCTGTAAGTCAATTAATATCACATTGTTGGGCCTAATTTGTAAGTCAAACACTTCATCTATCCATTCGTATCTAATTTTTGATAAGATATGAAAATTTAAACATGTCATAAATCAAAATCAAAATTTTCTCAAATTTTGAAATTATATTATTTTCTCATGTTATCATTGCGAAGCTGTTACTCACTGAAAAGTCGTATATGAAATATTCAAAATAATAATATGTACGAAATGATAATAATTTTGGGTCCAATTCTTGAGAGATGTGACATGATAAAATTTATGATTGAATGACTAATGTTGCAAAATGGAGTATCGGTTCATTAAACCCTTGTAAAGCAATATAAATGGAGCTAGAGTAAGTGCTCATAATGAAAATGCTTATTGTACTTGTTTGATTAATAAAAATACCAAGATTTTAATTGGGAAGAAAGATTTGTACTTCACCATCTTACCATTCATTCGGTCATGCCGACAAGGCACTCATAATATGCAGAGGAAATGAACTTTAGAAGTAATATTCAAAACGGTCCTTTCATGAATTAATTTGGCAAATCATAGAAAATTGCTTTTTTGGTTGATGCTTTTGCAAAAAAAAAAATGACAATGAAGAAACTCTAGTTACAGAAAATTGAAAAAAATGTTTAGATGCTCTAGCTTAGCTTGACTTTTTTAACACTTGAGAGAGAGAGAGAGAGAGAGAGAGAGAGAGAGAGAGAGAGAGAGAG
>SOPF01028044.1:266145-300661 GCA_012979155.1 Hypericum perforatum | reverse complement strand
GAGAGAGAGAGAGAGAGAGAGAGAGAGAGAGAGAGAGAGAGAGAGAGGTGACCACATTAATATTTATCCTACCAGTTATTGATATAGTGATCCAATACCGCCTCCCCATGTGAACATTTGTCCAACAAATCCCAAAATCTTGTCCCACAAATGAAAATACCTACTTGTTGTAAAAACAAGTTATGATATATTTTGTCCACTTCAATTTCTGAACATTCATTGTCCAACAAGAAAAAATTCTGTTGACACTTTGAAAACGATACCCATTAACCGATATTTCTACAAATGCCACGAAACCCTTCACCAAAGGAGGCTCTCCAGACATTTTTTTAAATCTAATTGGTTAAGACTATTCATGATAGTATTTACTAACGTTGCGTACCACAAAAATTCAAGCCCCAGATATTTCTTGTTAGATAATAGTAATCTGTTCTCTAGCTATACTCAATATTCTGTAGTTTGTGTTGTTAGTTTATTTTAGACACTATTAATGAGGACATTAGTGTAGTGTCCTAGAGATCGATGTACATTGTACACGAATTAAGTTAAACAATTTGTAGCGAATTATACTTACCTACAATTCGGTTTCAACCTTTTACCTATAGATTGAGTTGTTGACTTGTTTCTCATCATAATGAATTTGATGTAGTTATTTATTTGGGATTCCAGGACTTAATTTATATATATATATATATATATTTAATAAAAAGTTAAAAGTTGGTAACTAACATATGATGTTAAAATTTTATCATTATATCTTGAATACATTATTTTTAATTCATTGTAATTTAACATATTTATCTTTTGCTTTTTTATTTTGCAATCTGATTACAAAATTTATAGTTTCTGAGCAAAATGACAAATATATTCCTAATTTAAGAGACAAAAAAATCTCTCATCTTTCTCTTTCTCTTTCTCCCTCTTCATCTTCTACTTCAACTTTTAAATATTATTCTTTAACCTTTAAACACCAAAATTAATAACAAATTTGATAAATACCAATTTCTAAAAGAACAATCCAAATCCCTGAGAAATATCAAGGTTAGAAGTCAAAGAGCCTCTGGAGGTCGCGGGTGAGGTCAACAATGCAATCCTCAATGACTTTCTTCGCGAAGAGAACGATGTTGATTCTGAAGGCTATGAAGGTTTATTCTGAAGGTTATGGAGGTTAATTCTGTATAGAACGATGTTGGCTTGGTCCTAGGCTTGTGGCCGAAACAGGGATGGGTCTCTTCAGGCTCGCCTAGTTTCTAATTAATTTGTCATTTCGTGCGACTTTTCTTCGGAAAAAACGTCCGGTTCTATTACAATTTCACCAAACTAGAAATTGTTCTTCATTTATCTTTAAAAAAATTAATTTAACAAAGACATAAAAAATAATTTGCCCTTATATAATCTTGGTGGCTGGTGTCCGGGGGACCAAATCAACTAGACGCTGTCACCACCAAGCAATCGCCACGTACACATTGACAACTAAGATAATGGTAATAGATTCAATACCAAAATGCAAAAAGTAGCAAAATCTTTTCTTTTTTCCAAGGGGATCCTTGTAATCAAAGTCAACGGCGATCCCGAGGGACTAATGCATCCCCTGGTGGAATCGGGGCCGTCCATGTGGATCTTGGAAATTCCAACTTGGACTTCGGAAGTGCCGTGTCGGAATTTTCCTTGAGTCCGCTCCCACAGAAATCTTTCCCATCTCTGTTGTTCCAATTTTAAAAAAATAATAGAAGTTAAGAAATATCTTCTCTCCAATGAGAAGAAAATTGTTCTTTCGTTTGAATTGAAACTGAGAAAATGGATTGTGGCAAAAAGTCATTGTTTCTAATTTATTAGTTGACATTCCTTGGATATGATATTATTAGTTGATAAATTTAATATAATCATATAGTGCAATTAGGGCAATGGATGTAAAACTATCTCAACGATAATGGATATGAAAGTTCTCAACACCATTGGTTAAAATCGTGCAACATATTATCGTTGAACTAGTGGTGGACCGATTTTTTTAATCATTCAGATCGCATGAAATTTATCGTAGTACAAAATTTTCAACTATTTCCTTTTTATTCATAAATTTAGAACCTAACTTTTTTTAGAAAATAAAAGTGTTTTCTAATTTGCATCGGATGTCGTCTAATTTTTGTTGGAAAAGTGAATGAAGTCCAATGATGGTCCAAAGCCCAAAGGCACGGGTACGGACATGGGTACGGGATCGGGGTCAGGGCCGAGCTTGGGCTCGAGGCCCAGAGCAGGTATTATGGTACATTGCGGTGCACCCGACGCCCGAGAGGGTCTAACTGACTTAGTACTCATATGAGATAGCTCATCCGGGATAGCTACCGTTACCGGGATAGCTACTGTTCACCGGGATAGTTACTATTCGTCAGAATAATACTATTCATTTGGTAGCAGTTACTATTCATGTGGCAGCGGAACTTTTCATGTGACAGTCGGGTACTATTCTTATAACGGTAGTGCTATTCATGTCGGCCGGACACTATTCATATGACGGCGATACTATTCATGTCGACCGGGAACTATTCATATGATGGCGGTTACTATTCATGTCGGTTACTGTTCACGTGCCTCGACTCGTATGTCATAATCAAGTACACCGATATTTCGGAAAGAGAATTTTTCCAACAGTCGTAAAGACGAGATACGGAAATTTCCTCCAATTTTTACACACCACATGTCCTAAACTTCCAATAGTCGTAAAATTAATTGATAAGAAAATTATGGTAATCCATATTAATCAAGCGATGTGTAGTCTTAACAATAAAAAATTCAACATATCTGTCATCTTTGAATATTCTATACGCTTCATACAAACGTTCATTGCGGTAAAGAAAAAGTTTTTTTTGTACATGCCATTGTCTAAAAAGCATTTGATGCAATTGAACAAAAAATCCAAGGCAGGGTGATGAAATAGAACCATGTAAAGGAATGATTCCCATACCAGTTGCTACATATTTAAAAAAGGACAGAGAAGATTTCAGTAATTGTTCTTTATGAGGTATTATCCTAACAACTATAATAATTAATTTAAATTTGACTGAATAAAATGTTTTAAAATTCTAAAATTTATAGAGAGCCGGTTTGTACGACTCGAATCAAATGCACGTAGCGGCTAACTGCCAACGCCCATACTTCGGGACCGCGGTGGGTTGGGCGGCGGGGGAGTTCCGAGTCCGACGATTTTATGTCGATTAATTTAATTGAGCTCCGTCAGGTACGGAAATTGATAAGGTGCTAGCCTAGGATAGTGACACGTGTGTTTTAAAAATTGGACCATTTCGTAGGCATCGCCGCACGTGGGGCTGTGTGGTTTGGGTTGATACGGACCAAACCGACGACTCCCGGAAACATGAGCTGCTGGGCCACCCTTGGGCCGCAATTTTAACACCATCCATCCTATCGAACCAATAGTGCGGGATTTAGTCCAGATGGTAAAATATGTATTTTTTAAAATCTAAGAAAGTTAGACTCAGATTTTAATCTAAGATACACTAAAAATCATATTATAAGAATCAGTTTAAGTGCGTAGATTCTTGGTAACAAGAATTTTTAAAATAAAATCAATAGATAAATTTATTCCCCAAAGTTGGATGGATATTTATATCTTGTAAAAAATATTGTATCTAATTGTCATGAATGAAAACTTATTATCGTGAAAACATTTCGTAAAGTAGTATGAACATTACTTGACGCAAGATACTAGAGATTTAATATATTAGGAGATCAATTTAGTAGAAAAGTGTACCAACTTTTTTCTTTAAAAGAATATAATGATACAATATCGATAAATTAAATCAAATTTTGTAAAATCTTATATAAACCACTAATTCTGCAGCATCCACTATTATATTGTTTTCATATTATCCAATGAATAGAGTGCAACATAAACTGGACCAACTTAATTTAAGGTACACTTATCCTAAAAGAGGAAATAATTTACACGTTAGCATTACAATTAGTTAGTTCATGTGTATCTAAAATAGGATAAACTTACAAAAAGAAACAACCAAGAAGTTGAACTAATAAGCGAACAAAAAGCGGAATACATGGAGACGCCACGGTGTATTATAGTGTCCTTAGCCAAAAACAGCAAAAAAATCATGTACTTAAAAGCATGTACTTACGCTTTCTGGTTGTTCAAATAAGGCATGTTTTTTTACTAAAAGCAAATGCGATCAGAACACGTGTGCCATTGTTTCTTAATTGCAACACGAGACGTGTCCATACACAACTAAGTAGTTGTTATATGATAGATACGCTGTTTAATAATATTTTGGGTTAATTACGAAGATAATATGATATTTGATTTTGTTATTAATTGTTGATCATATGAGTCTCGATTAAGACATACTTACGAAGTCATACTCATCATAAATTTTGATATGATAAATTTTAGTTTATGAAATGAATTGAGATTATCATATTATTATGGTGTATATTTAAACAATCTGTGATAGTCTACTAAACTATTGCTTTATTATTGAATTGAATATCAACATCTTAGCAGTAAATATGAAATCTTTGAATTTGATATATATTTTTATCTCATTTTCTAATTTATCTATTTTAAAGTTATATTAGTCAGCAAGTGTCGTTTTGCATGAGAAAGGTAAAATCCTTGCAAATACATATCACACCTCTTCAAGGAAAAGACTAAAAAATTGCACCTGCTTTATGACTAGGCAGTGACATGTTACCCGATGATTCCTGACACTTGTAACCCAAAAGAAAGTGGAAAAGGAAAAACGAGTCTGCAACAATAATCTTATCAATTTACAGAAAAATATGAGTTTTCCCCGAATTATTTTATCCTCATATATATACAAGCGAAAACATTTTTTTAGGAGGTGAAAACAATTATAAACCAAGCTCGCATAATCTTATAGTTCATTTATGATATTTATGAGAAGAGTTCATTTCAGTGAGATATTTACACGTTATATGAAAAGATGGACTCTTTCTGCCTTTCTCTATATAAAGCCAACCCCCTTCCACAAATCGCCACGTTAACTTGTTCTCTCTCTCTCTCTCTCTCGCTCGCTCCCTCTCTCCCTCGACAAATTAATGGAAGAAACCAATTCACAAGTAGTGGAGGTGTCAACAATGGTTTATGATATCCATTTCTTCTATTTAATTTTAGCTGTTCTCCTCTTCCTTCTCCTTGTCTTCCGACGGCACCATAAACGTCCTCGAGCCAAGCTCCTCCCCCCTGGCTCAATGGGCTGGCCTTATATTGGGGAGACCCTCAAGCTCTACACCGAGAACCCCAACTCCTTCTTCTCCAATAGGCAGAAACGGTACGTCCCATGCAAGTCATTAAAAACGTAACCGTGTTTTCGATGTCATTAAGTTCGACACATTAAAAGACAACCGTCCTTAAAAACTTGGATAATTTAGTAGTTAAGAGTTTTTCTCCACTCATTTTTGTTTTAGATAGAGTAAGTTCGAGTCCTAAACATATGACCGTCCTCCTAACACAAAACAAAATTTATCTTAAGGAGTTTTATACACTTTGCAATTTTAAGTTACGCTTAATTCAAATATAAATTAGTCAATTTAATAAATTTTTGAATTTTTTTAATTTTTTAGGTACGGGGACGTATTCAAGACACACATACTGGGGTGTCCCTGTGTGATGATATCGAGCCCTGAGGCAGCTAGGGAGGTGCTGGTTTCCCGGGCTAATTTGTTCAGGCCAACTTATCCGCCGAGCAAAGAGAAGCTGATAGGGCCCGAAGCTATTTTCTTTCACCAGGGAACTTACCATTCAAAGCTCAAGAGCTTGGTTCAGGCCTCGTTCCTACCATCAGCCCTTAAAGGGTCGGTCTCAGAGATCGAGAAAATAGTCCTCGGGTTCTTACCTACTTGGACCAACTCCCACGTCAACGTTCTACACGAAATGAAGAAGGTATACAAATAGCAAGTTTTTAGGACGTCCGGTTGAGAAGTGCTTCGTTTCTAAATTTCAAACTCGTTATTTATTATTTTAGAAAATTTAAACTCGTTAACATTAAGACCAACTCCGGTTTGGTTATGGTGTGGCAGTATGCTTTTGATGTGGCAATGATTTCAGCCTTCGGGGAGAAGAAGGACAAGGAATTGAAAGGAATCAAACAGCTCTATCATTGCTTGGAAAAGGGTTACAATTCAATGCCTTTGGATTTGCCTGGAACCCCTTTTCGCAGAGCAGTAAAAGTAAGTAAATATAACACACAATTTTATAGTAATAGATCACTACACTCAATCCTATCAAATCCAACTTACACAATTTTAAGTTAATCAACATGCGATAAAATAAAAATATTGTAAAAATAATAATGTGTACAAACTTAGTCTGCTATGATACAATAATTTTTATATAAAATTCAAAATGGACTAATCATATTAACGTGGTAATCTCGACGATATGCACAAAGATTAATCAACCCTCTCAAATTTTGTTTATTATGTTTTCTTTTCTCCTTGTCACAATCTCAATTTCCCCACAAAAGAACTCATTGGGTTGGTAAAGAACTTGGTTAATTATACATGTATTCAAGTTGATACGCCATTTTACAGCATAATGACACATATTTGCTTGTTTTGCTTGGGAATCAATCAAGGCTAGGGATCTGCTAAGTGAGACACTAAAGAAGCTAATAGCAACGAGGAGGCAAAGTGTCGATGGTCAATCAGGTGGAGGGTTGCTTGGAACTCTATTGGGAGCTAAAGACGAGAAGCTAAGTTGGCTGAGTGACGATCAGATTGCAGATAACATTATCGGAGTTATCTTTGCTGCCCACGACACAACGGCTAGTGTCCTAACTTGGGTTCTCAAGTTTCTTCATGACAACGACGATCTCCTGGATTCTGTCACGGTAAATTTAGAGTTTGCTTGATATTCTGAAAGTTGTTGCTTAGTTTAACGTCTCTTTGCCTGTTGACGAAGATGTAAAATATCTTTGTCAAACACCTATTTTAATTGGTCAGAAGTTTTCCGGATTAATTAGATATCAAATATAACTGTATTAAGATTTTTTAATCTAATTAAACTCGAAAAATAAATAGTAAATTATTTTAACCAGGAGATATGTAAATATCTAAAATGTTTATTTTACAATTTTTAAGGTAAATCTTCTACTTTGTCCAATTTTTTAATATTTATAAATTAGCCCTTATTGTGGACCGTACAAAAAAGGACCACAATGACTAATGAGCCATAATGCAAAGTCTCGTTTGAAAATTTTATGACTTAAGGAATTATCACAAATTAAATCCTGATGGAGCTATGGTTGAATTTGCAGACGGAACAAGAAGAAATTAGAAAGAAACTTGTCGAGGAAAAACGAAGTCTTACGTGGACGGACACAAGACGGATGCCCTTGACGAATAGGGTAAATATTAGAATCAATCATTATGATAGATTATCGTTAACATTTTACATTCTAGTAAGAACCGATCTTAATTTTTTTAACTGTAAGCACTAAAATGAATTTTTTTTCCCAGGTGATCCAAGAAACATTGAGGGCAGCTAGCATTCTCTCATTTACATTTAGAGAAGCTGTTGAAGATGTTGAATTTGAAGGCTTCGTTATCCCCAAAGGATGGAAGGTTCTCCCTCTCTTCAGAAGCATCCACCATTCACCAAATTTCTTCCCTCAACCCGAAAAATTTGATCCTTCAAGATTCGAGGTAAACCCTAAATATTGTATTACTGTCAATCACTTTGATCAACTAACAATTATCTGACGTAGACCATTCAGTTGTATTTTGATATCTGAAGTTGCAGTAGTCCACGTCGAGTTCCCACATGTGATTTATAGATTTCTAGACTTCAGCCTCAAGTTTAATTACAATTTGGATGTGAGGTCAGGTCCAACGTACAACCATATCTTGATTCATCGGGTAGAGCAAATTTATGAGGTTAAAATTTGTCAAATAATTCCTTAGGGATCAAGAATCACCTACGTCCTTTCGATTTTCCTTGGCCATTTGAAAGTCTTTATTCAAAAAAGTCAATTTTTAAACAATAAACACGAGACGAGATTCAAAAAATTTGTGGTAAAAAAAAATCCTCGTGGGAATCGAATCCCGTGAGTCCCCTTTTGGAAGGTTGCATGCCACATTTGAACAGCACACAATTATGGATTGGATATCTCGATTTTTGTAATCCAGATATTTTTAATTTGTGCAGTTAATTAATTGATCAACAATTCTATATATTAATAATTGGGCTGTGTGATTTTGAAGGTGCCACCGAGGCCATACACGTACATGCCATTTGGGAACGGGGTCCACTCATGTCCAGGCAGTGAGCTAGCAAAGCTTGAGACACTAATTCTACTTCACCATCTAACTACAACTTGCAGGTCAGCCCTCTCTGTCTTTGCCATTTTTCCTAGTATTTGGTAAACGGTCTTACAGTTGTCGTCTAAGTGTTATTTGATGGTCGAATTCCATGTTATCAGGTCATTTAGGTTCTTGACCCAAATCCTAAAAGTTGTAGAATTTTTACGAAACACGCAACGATTTGGTTTCGAAAAAATTTTCCATTTCCAAACATATATGGCACTTTGTTTACTTGATATATTCCTCCGTATATGGAACTCTCATAGCACATCAGAATTAATATCTACCAAAAGAAATGATGGAGATATTAATAGCACTGGTACAGACCAATACCGTCATTTTCTATTGTACGATCCCGACCCAGTATGGACTACAGGTTCCGTACACTACTTTCTCGAAATGGAAATACAGGCTGGAAATTTTGGGACGTCAAATTTCATAATGCCACGGTAGGATCTGTGTGTGTGAATGGTATAATATACATTTCTCCTAGTAAATTTTGGATATTCCTAGTCCAGCAACATTATACCCTATTTAAAACATAAACAAAATCTTCTTAGTATAGTCTAATTTCATTGCCAGTTGAACACAAACAATATCCTTAGTGTAATAGATATTTAATAGTTAACTTTGTGGTTGGAACTATTATCAATTGTGGTCCTAACTGTAGGGTTTTCCTTTGGCTGTGGCCATAATTAATAATGGTCCCAAAGGGCGATCACAAGGAGATTGCTTGTCTTTCACAACGTGGCATTAATGCATTATGAAAATAGTCAAACTACAAAGATCCTAGCAAACGGATCTCCAACTCCATGGAAAGATTCCATTTTGGTTTCAGTTACTACCTAGGACGAGTCCAACTTATAAAAAAAAAACACCTAGGACGAGCCCACTATTTATACACCACTCATATTAATTGCAAGAAAAATTGGCACATGGGCTCAGGCCCTTTACAATTTTCTTCTAAGTTCTAATTGCACATATTGGCCCATAATAGGCCATATATTATACATTATACGCGAAAGTAAACACATGCAATGTACTGCTCTTATTGTTCCTTGAAGAAGGCGACTTATTCGTTCTAATTATAAATCAAAATGTAATTTGTTGTTATTTTTCAGGTGGGAAATTGTGGGAGAAGAGGACGGGATACAGTATGGTCCATTCCCAGTACCTAAAGGAGGATTGCCTATAAAAGTGAGTCCAAGAAGCAAGCAACCAATTTGATATTGTCAGTTCCAACAACAAAAAATCCCAAATGTAATTTGTCATCCAAGATTCTCTTGTAACCAGCCAACACTCAAGTGTAAGTTGGCTAGTTAATATCAATGGCAAGTTCATGTTTAATGTGCAAAAAATAAACTCCTCTTGACCGTAACATTCATAAGAATATTAGACGCTCCCCTTATCGACAAATCCAGCCGAACTGAACTATAAATGGTGGCAAAATCTCATCATCAAAGCTAATCACTGTTTCACTAAGTATATAACTAGGCTCACCAAAAGACCAGACTATCATAATCAGGTTTCTGCTTCTTGTATCATATAGGGATGCCAAGAACTATGCCTCTCTGAACTTAACATTCTAGGAAAACTCAGCAGCATGTGCATCGTCAGGGAGTCCCAAGTGTACATACAACTTTGGAGAAATATATTTTGGACCAATACCTTTTCGACTGAGTAATGTAATTCAGATATAAGGGTCAACCTGTAATTTGATAAAAATCTTATAGAAACCGATGGTGGCCAGTGGCCACACAATCCTCTGCATCTCCTACATCAACTTACTGCCTAACTTTATCGACACCCGAAAACCATAGATAGCATACCAGTGAGACAGCTCTAGTATACCCAAGGAATGAGCTTATACCGAACTTTACTCTTACACTCGAGGTAGTGCTCCTTGAAAGTCACAATCATCAAAGCCTCCTCCAGTTGCACCTTCCGCTCATAATACAACAAGCACGCTGCTACAAGAATGATCAAGCTCATTGGCGCACAACATGAAGCAAAATAAGTTGCAAACAGAAGCATAGTGGACAAGTATACCGGGTGTCGGACCCATCTATATGGCCCAAATTGCACGACATGAGTAGGCTCCACCACCTTCTCCTTGTACTTGGCAAGGTATAGCGTAGCACGATAATGCATTTGGATTGTCACAATTATCAAAATCCAAATCCCCAAGTTACTCCATCCGCCAGGAACAAGATGCAGCTCGGGCCCTTCGAAAGCAGCAAGCCAATGAGCAACGCTGACCTCAAAACAGAACAAACCCTGTTGCCATCCAGGCGGAGCTACATCCCATTTGGGGTCGTGCGTATGGGGGCAACAATTGCCATTCATCCGCTTCCTCATGCTGACATTGAGGAAAAAGAAGTAATGGTACACAAAGAAGAACACAACGGGCTAGTCATCATGGTATCCGTTAAAACAAGCAGGTGGAACCAAAGTCAACCAAGTAACCAGAACAGCCAGGTCCAGCTAAAAAGTACACCCAAAAGGAAGGGTCCAACACCAAATTCACAGCCCACTTGACACCAGCAGCGACCGCAACCGACACGATAGCAGACCATTTAACCACATCCAGATGCCTCAACTGCAAAAGGGTACCCCCTCACATTGTCAAAGGAAACACCTTTGAGTGACGTCAGCAACCAGCTCGAGTCCGTAGGCCCATCGGAGCCCGACGAGCAGCGGACATGGAATTTGAGGTCAGTCCCTCTCGCTTTCGCTATCGGAGGAGACAGGGGAGAGCGGGACGGATGGTTTAAGGAGGCCTTAAGGGTGTAAGGCAAGATTCGGGGTGTGCGAGATAGACCGGAAGCTGTTTGTTGAAATGCCTGATAGAGAAGTTCAGGGTGACGTCGCTTGTCGCCGGTGCGAGACGAAACGACGCAGTTTTCCATTGGAAGGATTAGATGAGATTGATAACGACATTAGTTTTCGGGGAGAACGATGGTTACTAGTGGCGGAGCTTCCTGCAAGTGTTTCACATGAATTTTGTCTCATCATTATTCAGATTAAAGAACGACTTGATGTTTAATAAAATTATACCAATAAATATTTATTATTTTTTAATGAATCAAATAGTTTTATCATTTGAAAAGAACAAGTTTTATCATAGATTTAAATAGGCAACGAACTCAATGAAGATGTCTAAAAAATAATCTCCATCAGAGCATTGTTTCTGAAGATTTTGTTCTTAAAATCTTAATCTAACTGTTATTATCTTTTAGGACAAAATTAGTATTACACTAATAAACTGTATCTCTAATTATTAACATTAAACTTTTAAAAAAATTTAAATTTAAATTTATCTCAAACTTTTATCATTGTACATTTAATCAATTTTTATTTTACTAACCCTTGACGTCTTTCCAAGAACGTGTCGAGATCATAGCACCAATGAGAGACACATCATAGCACCAATGAGAGTCGACTCTCAAAAAACCTAAAATTTTCTTCACCCGCCGCCCCCTTCTCTTCCTCCACCCCCTTTCCTCCACCCTCGACCCCTTTTTTCCTCCTTCCCTCGCCCTTCATCTCCTTCATCCTTCTTCTATTTCTACCAAAATTTTCTCCCGAAGTGGAATTATTTTCTCTCATCTGTGAGAGTCTCTTTCTCTCCTCTGTGAGAGTCTCTCTCTCTCTCCTCGTGAGAGTTTTCTCCCTGATGGTCCGTCCTCCCGTCGTTGCCCTTTGTCCTTCGTCGTCCGTCGTCGCATGCCGTCGCCTGTCCGTCTTCCCGTCACTGCTTGTCTCTCGTCGTTGCCGTCTTTGCCCGCCCTCCCGTGTCCTCCTGTCGTCAACCACAATCCGCCGTCACTGCCCGTCCACAGCCCGTTCCCCGTCGTCTCCTGTCGTTTCCAGCCGTCTTATTTTTTAATTGATTTTGTTGTGTGCTTTAGGTTGCTGTTTTTTGCTTTTGTTTGCTGTGTGCTTTAGGTTTGTTTGGTGTGTGGTACTGCTGTTCTGTGTTATTTTTCCATTTAGAACTTCTAGCTCTATGGTTTTTACAGGGACACACATGGAAAATTACTCCTTTGCTTGGATTAGATTTTCGCGAAATATGGTTTATTGTTCCCATCTATCTGAATGGGTAGTACCATAGCGAAAGGGCTAAACTGTATCCATTGTTTTCCACTCCTTGTAGATGCCGGATGGCTTTTGAATGATTGAAGTCTTTAATTCTCAAAAAAAAAAAAAAATTTTATTTTACTAAAGTAGTTAAAGATCCCCTGGTCAACTTGTTTTTTTTACCCGTTGGCATCTAACAAACTAATCCATATTTAAAACAAAATCAAATTTTAACTGTGACAAAAGTTTTTTATCTTAAATTTTAAGAAAACTGTTCTTTTTTTTCTTCTTAAAATTAGAATGTTGATTCCTAACTAATCTAGTCATTGATTGTCACTTTTCTCTATTATTTTAGTGAAGTTTTTTTTTACCTTCGATTAGGAGATGCTTATGGTTTTTTAAGAAAAAAAAAAAGTTGATTAGAGGACACCCAACTCTTCCCAGAAAGCATTCAAATTGGTCTATTCAGAAGTGGCTCAGATCATAACCCTGTCCTCATCCGGACTGAAAATGTCAACCGGGGACCAAAACCTTTCAGATTCTTCAATGGCTGGAGTCAAAAGACTCAAAACCTGGGTTTCGAGAGAAAGTGGAGGCTTGGTGGAATGATTTCAGCTCGGAAATTAGGGGGCCAAATAGGATTGTATTTAAACTCAAGCTGCTCAAAGCCAAACTTCGTGCGGAATGCTTCGAACCCTTTGCTGATATGCATGATAAAGTCAGAGCACTTGAGGAAGAATTAGAGGAACTTGATCTTGAGGATGAGGATCTTGGACTAAACGAGGACCAGAAGAACCGGCGCAGAATGCTTTTGAAGGAGATTTGGCACGGACAAAAGCTTCTTAACTCTATGTGTCAACAACGATCACGAACTCAATAGAGACTCTATGGGAACAGGAATACCAAGTACTTCCATGCTCTTTCCAAAGTCAGAGACAATGCAAACCACATCGGTATCATCCGAACCTGTCGCGGAGAATTTACTAGTCCTGGTGACATCGAAAGAGCTGCTGTCCACCATTTTGGAAACCAATACAAAGAAGTTCCCTGGAAAAGGCCTTGTTAGATCACTCACTCTTTGACAAAATTTCCCCTGCAACAAGCTACGAGCTAGAGCAAATCCCCACTGATGAGGAAATCAAGCTTGCTGTTTGGAATTGCGATAGTGATAAGGCTCCGGGTCCTGATGGATTTTGCTTTTCTTTTTACAAAACATGTTGGGACATTATTGCGGATGACGTACTTGCCTTCGTGAAGCACTTTTTCTACTCATCCTCCCTACTGCCGGAAGTGAAAGCCTCTTTTATCATGCTAGTTCCCAAATGCAATGGTGCAAAGTCTTTCAAGGACTTTCGGCCCATTTCTCTGATGGGAAGCCTATACAAGATTATCACGAAAATACTATCTTCCCGACTTAAGCGTGTCATGTGCCAAATAATTGGGCCTGAACAATCTGGCTTCATAGAGGGACGCCAACTTTTGGATAGTGTCATGATTTGTAGTGAAACCATCAACTGGCTGAAGAAGACAAACTCGGATTGAGTTTTTATCAAATTGGATTTCAAGAAGGCATTCGATTGCGTATCTTGGAACTTTTTAGACAGCACGCTTACCGCTATGGGGTTTGGTTCACGATGGAGAAGCTGGGTGTTTGGTTGCCTTAAGGGGTCAACAGCCTCTGTTTTGATTAATGGGTCCCCTACTAGCCTCTTTATCTTGGAAAGGGGCCTTAAGCAAGGCGACCCAATGTCCCTGTATTTATTTCTGATCGTGGTTGAAGGCCTACGGCGTATGCTCCTACGAGCTAAGAGTCTGAACTTGATTCAGGGATTACCCTTTCCTGGGATGAATGCCAATCTTTGCCTACTCCAGTTCGCAGATGACACTCTCCTCATCACCAAACCCCACCACCAAAATATAACTAACCTAAAATATATCTTGCTTTCTTTTTCCCTGATCTCAGGTTTAACTCTCAACTTCGACAAGTGCTCGATCATTGGAATCAACACAAATAGAAGCTGGACTGAGTGGGCAACGAGGGCATGGGGTTGCAAAAGCCAATCTCTTCCGTTCAAGTACCTTAGAGTGCCCATAGGCGCTTCGATGCGACGGAGGATTCATTGGGAATCGCTGGTTGAGCATTTTGACAAGTGCCTATCCGCATGGAGAGGCAATCTGTTATCCTTTGGTGGTCGTATGACACTAATCAAAGCTGTTCTCTCAAGTCTACTGATCTTTTATATGTCCATTTTCAAGATCCCTGCAGGTGTTTTGGAGACCCTAGAAGGAAAAATGAGGAAGTTCCTGTGGATGGGAGATCCCTCTAAACGTGGGCTAATTCTTGTGCCTTGGAGTTATGTCTGCCTTCTGGTGGAGAATGGTGGCATGGGACTGAGGAGACTGGAATTGCAGAACGAGGTTTTACGACTAAAGTGGATTTGGCGATTCCTCACCGAATCGAATGCACTATGTGTCAAAATCATCCGGAGTATTCATGGTGAAGCTGATCCTGCACCCCCCGGTCCTCTCTCGCATATTCCTTGTCGAAGCAGACTAAGTGGCATTTGGAACTCCATATATCAGCTTGCCATGTCATCTGCCAACTCTGCCTCTAGCTTTAGGCAAAACATCAACTATAATCTTGGGCGGGGTGACTATATCAGAATGTGGAAAGATGCGTGGTGCTCCGACTCTCCGCTATCAAGCCTCTTCCCCTGACTTTACTAGCTGTCCATACAAAAGGGAAGCCCAGTACAAAGGTTCTACCATATATCCAATGGCCATAATGCTTGGGTCTTCTCTTGGAGGCACGGGCTGCGCGGCTGGGAGGAAGACTCATTCCGCAATCTTTTATCTCTACTCCCTCCCGCCTCGACCCTGAGCAGTGCGGATGACCGCATCGAGTGGAACTTGCCCCAAGGCTCTGAGTTTTCTGTCAACGGACTCTACAACCACCTATTTGAAGGCTTCACACTCATAGCACCATACGTCCTCCAGAAGAAATGGGTAAGATTTGTCCCGCCTAAAGTCGGTTACTTCCTATGGATGGCCCTTCTTGGTCGTATCAAAACGAGAGATAATCTCCACAGGATTGGGATACTTGGACCTGAAGACACTAAGTGCCCTTTATGCTGCGCGGAAGAGGAGACGTCTGGGCACCTATTCGTCCACTGTCCCATTACCTCCAAGGTCTGGAACTATTTTGCTAATTACCTGAACGTCCAATGGTGCTGTGCTAGCTCTCCCATGAGCTTCCTCTACTGCTGGATCGGCCTGGTTCAAGGAAAGCGACTTTAACAAATCTGGTTCATCACTTTTGCTGCTGTTTGCTGGTCTATTTGGAGAATACGCAACCGTATTGTCTTCGATGGTGCCGCGATTGATCACGGTCGGCTTCTAACCCTCATTACAAGGAGAATCTCCGAGTGGATGCACTGGTCTGATCTAGCCAACGACTTAAGCCACCAAGATGTATTTCTATTTTTATAATCAGTGAACCGAACTTAGTGTAACTCTGATTGCCCACTTCGCAATTGGGTTACCTGTTGTATAAACTAGTTTCTTGGTGAATGAAATCAATCTACTTTTCAAAAAAAAAACTAATAACGCCAACATTGGTACCAGTGGTTATGAATATTAGTACCCAGTTATAATAATATTGGTATCAATGTATCGTAATATTGGTACCGGTGTACCGTAATATTGATGCCAATGTATTGTAATATTAGTTCATATGGGTAAACAATAAGTCACGAGTTAATTCCACTAGCACAAATTCGTCTTTTCCTATGATGTACTTGAAAGTGCTAGATTGCACTCAAGAGGGTAAGCATTAAAGCTTTTAATGATTCTCATATCCCTAATTTAAGGGTGGTGTATAAAGTGCAATATACGCTTCATGAAATTGTCTTTATGAGTGTCGAGTGGACCGCTTGTATGAGATTTTGGCTTAATCTCTAGAATACTCATGAAAAAATCAGTCGTGTACAAGCCCAAAAAGCGTAAAACAGCGACAATGACAAGAATTGCAAGGATAAAGTGTGATTTATAGAGTTCAAGTATATATCATAGTTTTCATGATTCATTGAAGTTCAACAACTTCATCATGACACCATATGTTTTCTCTGTACGTCAAATGTCTGCTTCATAGGATGGACATCAGGTCTGATGCACTTGCATCCGAGATGTTAATCTTGAAAAGAAGAAAAGTTCTTAAACTTTTGAAATAAGTAGGAGATTGTTAGACCCGTGGCCTACTAGCCTAGTGGTATGAGGAGGTGTTGAGTTGGTGGAGGTGCAAGGTTCAAACCTTGGCTTAAGCATAATTTGTAATAGAATAGTATTAGAATAGGATCTAAAAAAAAATAGGAGATTGTTAAAAAATTATGTTATTTCTTAAACTTTTAAAATAAGTGGGGGATTGTTGGAAAATTATGTTATTTCTTAAACTTTTGAAATAAGTGAGGGATCTGTTGGAATATTTCTGTTAGAGAAAATAGTGTAGGTGGTTATGTTTGTTCCAAGATTTTCTCGAGGTTCATTTGAAAATTTGTTAAGCTGTTATTAAAAAGGTGTGTTACATTTAAACATTTCCCCACTTTTACATACGCATAGTTGGTATGAAAGATACAGAGATACAATCCTTTTGAGTTTTGTCTTTCCTGAATTAACCTTTACATATAATAAATTCTTGTCAGTTTTTGGATAATTGGAAGTATTTGTTTAATGTTGAGAGTCTAAGTCTGCACGACTCAGATGAGAATTTTGTTCCCTTTTTGCTAAAATTTCCAGTTTTTTTCCAACAAGAACATCATCTTTAAGTCAAGTTTTGATCTTTTTAGTTTGTTTTTTTTTCTTTTTTGATTTGACTTTCAATTGTAAAGGTGTGGTGTTCGCTTATCTTTTATGACTATCGATATAGTAAAAGGGTTGTTTTGGGTTGTGGTTTAGTTACCTGAGATGTTTGTTTTAGCTTTTATTGTTAATTTAGGATCTGAAGATTTTCAATTTCATGGTAAATATTGTTTCTTTTTCATCTGTATCGTGCCGGAAATTGTGATTGACTTCTAAAACGCGCTTGTCGCAATTTTAAGAATTTAACTTGTTTGTTGCTCGGTTAGCCAGAATCTACCCAGACAAATTAGAGTGGTGCGATCATTGGAGGAAGCATTACGTTGAATTAGTAGTTCCTATTACATCTTCATTTGGCATTTCTACATTGGGCTTGTGATTACTACTTGGAGGATGGGACGACAGTGGAAGTACTTGTGCATGGTAGAATGGCTGAGTTGCAGTTCGTTCATGTGGATGTTAATCGTTACTTGGTGTTTTGCAGATTCTGAGAATTTTTATCCCAAGGGAAAGAAGGAACCACCAAAAGGAAATAAACAAAAATCTGGATCTAAAGGTATCTAAAAAACTTATAGTTTAGCCGTATAAAAAGTTGTAAAAATTCAAGGAAGTCCAAAATTTAGGCCTTGACAAAGGTATAAAAAATTGACTTATAAAAAGTTTGTCTTATAATTTAGATGCCGATATCAAATCCATCATATGTAAACCGAGACATGGGAGTTGATATTTTATTATGTGGATATGACTGTTGAAATTGTGTTTGTGTGTGTTTATAAATATACAGAATTAGCAAAGTGTTTAACAAAAAGCAAATTTGGTGCAACATAGTGCCCTGTTGTATTCCTTGTACAGTACTTTGTTGATTTGGACTTTTGAATTTAGGCGTTTTATTTTATTTTTTTTCTTTTCTAATTGGCTACTAGGAAATCTTTTATTGCATCTTCTCTTCAAGCAAGTAACAGATTTGCTATATCTCTTGGTTATCCTAAATTCCTAATCAGTGGCCCTCTTTGTTTATTTTAGAAGATCCAAACAAGGGAGAAGGACCTGCGTGGGAGACACAATTTACGTTGAATTTGCGCTCACTTGGACCTTTGTTAGTGATTGGAACCTGCTTTTCTCCTTTCATTTTGCTCCTCAAGAGTACCAGCAAGTAAGCTTATTTTTGTCATAAATTTTAGGATCTATCTCGTCATAATTGGTTTGAAATTTTAAATTTTTCCACGCCATGAACAATTGGGGTTTCCAGAGGAAATTTGGTAAAAAAATAATTTTTCCGTGGGAAAGCTCATGAAGTGCCCTAGCCCTTTGTGTTTGTAGTATGAATTTGTTTTGTCTTGCGAATTATTATATTATCCTCATATGCCCTTCAGCCTGTAGTTTTGCTTCTTGCTGAACTTGCTTTCAATTGGTATTTGAGTTGCCGTTCGTTCATGTGAATGTTATTTGTTGCTTGGTGTTCCTATTGCAATTGAAGTGCTTACTTTAGTGAGCGAGTCTCTTTGTCAGGATATGATAGTGCTTTTGCCAGATATTTTGAATGAATATGGTAGCAGTTAGGAAGCCATAAGCTATGCCAAAAATCGAAAGATTACTAAAAACACAAGCAGCAATGCAAAAGCTGCTTCCGTAAATGCAGGATAGCAATTCCCCATTCATTTTGGCTACCAGCCATCTCGGGATCATTACTGTAGAAAGTAGAGGGTTGAACAGTACACTACGAGACCGACAAGTACGACGAAGGCTAGCTCCCAGAATATGTTTGCACCCGAGAAATCACTATCAGCAATTTGCAAATAAAAGTGTTGCAATTGTTCATGGGTGAACCTTCTGAGGCGCAAACATTTCCCGGAAAGCTGGCCTTCTTTGTACTTCTCGGATTTTTCGGTCACGTATTGCATTGTTCATCCCTCAATGATTGTTGGTCGCAAAAATAGTTGAGGAATTTTGGATTGTTTTCCTGCATATATGAAAGCAGGTTTTGCATTGGTTGGTTGTGGTGTTAGTAGTCAGGCATAACTTAGTGTCTTCCTAACGGTTACCATGGCTAACTATTCAAAAAATCTGGCAAAAGCACTGTCAGATCCTGGCTAAGAGAGTCGCTTACTTAAGTGACCATACATCCGCTTCCTCATGCTGACATTGAGGAAAAAGAAGTAATGGTACACAAAGAAGAACACAACTGGCCAACCATCAAGGTGTCCATTAAAACACGCAGGTGGAACCAAAGGCAACCAAGTAACAACACCGGTCTGTTCCAAGACGGTAGTACAAGCCATAGGCCCAACCTGCAATAGCCACAACAAACGAAGGCCAGAAGAGCCAGGTCCAACACCAAATTCACAGCCCACTTGAAACCAGCAACCGCAACTGACACAATAGCCAACCATTTAACCATATCCAGACGTCTCAAATTCAAAAGGGTACCCCTCACATTGTCAAAGGAAACACCTCCGAATGACTTCAAGCATGCGGGATCATCGGACCATCCTTTCGGGAACGGAGGGTATAAGGAGGCTCTGTAAGGCGGAATTCGGGGTGCGGGAGATGGGCCGGAAGATGTTTGTTCGGGTGACGTCGCTTGTCGTAACGGCGCTGTTTGGATTAGATGAGATTAGTTAAGACATTATGTTCGCGGGGAGAACCATGGTTGCTATTGTCGGAGCTGCAAGAGTTCCATTTCAAGTGGCCGTTCACTAAATAATTTTTTGTTTTTATACACCATCAGAAATTCGACATAATCATAACTGAAATTTGAGATGATAATATTATTTAAGTTTTACAAACTAATATTTAGTAATAGTGTTGTGAGAGCATGTACAATGGCAGAGGAAGTTCAACACCGATTTTTATTATTCGTTTCGAAGGATTCACGCACAGTGCAACAATCGCTATCAATGAATCTAAACAAATTTTATCGTGGATTCAAAATAAGACTAGCACATGAATTTGGAGTCTTCCTTCTGCAAATTTCATCATCGATTAAATAATTTTGGAATTAATTGTAAAACTTAGTTCAATTTTTTTCCTTTCAGTTCCGGAAAAATAAAATGGGGTTAATTCATACCCTTCGACTAAGATAAGAACAACCGAGCATTCAAATCTGTTCAAATCTTTCCTTTCTTTCCTATCAGGAAGACTGTGTTTCATGCATCTCTATCTATATATAATTCAAACGAGAAACAATATTTTTTCAAGTTTATGATGGTCCAAATTACTATGTTGGACAAAATTATGCAATTTCTGTAAACTCGAAGTAAGTTAACATAGAACTCATTTTATAATCTTGATCGTCACAACTGATAACTACATAAGACCAATTTATCAGCTGAACTAAATAATTAAATCAAAATTTTTTCCATAAAATCTGAAGAAATAACAACATTTTTTACAAATGAGAAGGTTTTTCTAATTTAGTTAAGAAACATTAGTTTCATCATTTGAGAATGTATCATTACTAAATAATTATTCAGAAAAACAATGTTCAGAATAAAGATAATAATAATAAAAAAAAAAGCTAGAAATACGCGAAAAGCTGTTATCTACTGAATCCACAAAGCTTAACACATCACAAATAATATCTCTACCGAAATTTATAAATACATAGACCCACCCACCAACGAAGCTTCAACTTTCCAACTTAAACGACATGATAATCTTCTCTAAGCTCAGCCGTTCAATTCCTCGATCATCCCGTTCCAGCGTAAACCCATCCTTCTCTTCTGTTGAACTAATCTATTACATGTGTTTTTTTTTGTAGTGATAATTTTTTTTAATTTGATTAATTGATTTAAATCTAACCCTTCTCGTGTTTTTTCTCTGTTCAGGATCTTCTGCTAAGGAGAATCGGCGGGTACGTGAGATCGGGGGTACCGTTGGTCGGTTCTTCGGGTGTAGAGGGAGTGGGGATTATTAGTAAATTAGGGTTCCTCAGGGGTTATTTTGCTTCAATTGGGAGTAGTAAAAATGTGAGTAATTTATCAGATTTCGGTTACTTCTTTGCCAACCCAAGAGCCAGGAGGTTCTTCTCCAGCGAAGCTCCCAATAAGAAGAAGAGTAAGAACCTCCTTTTTAAGTCCTCAAGTTTAATCTTTTAGTTTTCATGGGAGAAGTGCAGTTTTTTCCTTCTTCTTTTTAGGGTTGGGTGTAGTTTGTGAATGATTTAGGGCAGGGAATGTTATATTTGGGGCAGCAACTACAGGTATTTCAAATGGATTGTTGTGGTTTAGTTGCCTGGTGTTTGTTTTAGCTCTTACTGTTAATTTAGGGTTTGGAAATTTGTAATTTCATGGTATAGTGTTTTTTTGCTTTTTTCTGTTCGGAACTGGGTTTGGTCTGTTATTACTATGGATGTTCTGATTCGTCTTGAGTGTGTTTATCTTTTGTCGCAATGCCAAGAATTTAACTTGTTAATTGCTTGGTTAACTTCTGCCTTGCCAGAATCTATACAGACAAATTAAAGTGGTGGGATCGTTGGAGGAAGCGTAACATTGAATTAGTAGTTCCGATTGCGTCTTAATGTGGTAGTTCTACGTTGGCCTTGTGGGGGGATGAGTTGGCAGAGGAAATGTTAGTGCATGGTAGAATGCTTGAACTGTTATTCGTACATGTGGATTTTAATTTTTTGCTTGTCGATCTATCCATCTTCGACTAATGCAAATTGGTCTTTTAGGATGCGTTACTGAAGAAGATGTACTCAAATTGAGGCATACACACAGTTTGTGTTAGCCATTCTACTGGATATTATGACATTGTTTGTGCTAGGCGATTACACTTTTTTTTTTAGCGTGGATAATTCAATTATCACATGTATTGGGTAATAAATATATAACCGATGGACAAATTCCAAATTGTTTAATTAAGTAAACATGATGATTGAATAACACATGCAATTTCTGTAAACTCGAACTAAGTTCACATATAACACTTTTTATAATGTTTGAGTGTCAGAATTATTACTATGTTATACCAATTTATCTCAACTAACTAACTAACTAAAATCAACATTTTTTTTAAAATATAAACTAACAAACATTTTTACAAATTTCACTTGCCAAAAAATATTTGAAGTTAAAAAATTTTGTTCTTCTCTTTGACAAACCTACATTTTGAACTCCAAATTTTTGTTGAAAATAAAGTTTATTTAAATTAACTATCGTGACAATATCGTTTTAGTTTAATTAAAACAATATTAGAGACAAAATTTCGAAAATGTATCGTAATTAAATACTTGTTATAAAATTTCAAATATATTTTAAATATAATTAAATTTTTATTAAAAAAATACTTTAAAAGTTACTAAATATTTGATAAAAAAAAAACTTTATTCTTGCTGTAATCCACAAAGATGAACGTATCCCATCACAAATATCTCGCCAAAATGTATAAAACCTCTCACCCACCAGCAAAGCTCCTATTTTAAAGCTCAAACGATGACAATCTTGTCAAAGCTCAGCCGCTCCCGTCCTCGATCATTCCGATCCACCGTTGTCAAAAGGGAATTTTTGTAGACAAAACGGATGATCGAGAAGTGGGAAGAAGGAGTCAGTCATTTTTAACCACGTGGGCCTGGTCCACATGAGTTGTTCTTCCTTGTTTTTAGGTAGTTCCAGCTGGTTGCCATCCCCTGGTTCTATAAATAGTTGATCGGTTCTTCGAGTGTGGAGGGAGCGGAGATTATTATTAAATTAGGGTTCTTGAAGGGTTATTTCTTCGCCAACCCAAGTAGAGCCAGGAGCTTCTTCTCCAGCGAAGCCTTCAGGAAGAAGAAGAGCAAGAACATCATTTTTAGGCAAGTTTTGATCTTTTTAGTTTTTTTTTTCCTTTTTTGATTTGACTTTTCGTTGTAAAGGTGTGGTGTTTGCTTATCTTTTATGACTGTCTATATTGTAAAAGGGGTTATTTCTTTGCCAACCCAAGAAGAGCCATGAGCTTCTTCCCTAGGGAAGCCTTCAAGAAGAAGAGTAATAACTGTTGGAAAAACTGCAGATTTTAGTGAGAAGGGGAACAAAATTCTGATCTGAGTCGTGCGAAGACGCACTATAATAGGTCTGTTTCAGATATTACATTCTTCTCAGGAATTGATGGATTCAATACCAGAGCTACCGGATGGAAAGCATTCAAGCACACTCATCTCTAATGAGACACGGACACTATTAGATCATGAGACAAGCTTGAATGTAATGCATGGTGGGATATCTGATGTGAGTGATGACCATCCGCCAAAGAAGATGAGAAGCGAGACAAAATTATCCATCGATCCCAGTACAATGGAATCTGCAATTGTGGACTTGGAGGAACTTGTTAACCGGATCAGATGGATTAAAAGCATTTTGAAGCCATCGCCAAAATCGGAGTGGGAGTTTATTGACCACACTCGGCCTCCCACATAGAAGTGAATAGCTTCATCACATGTTATAATACATACGCTGAACTAGTGTTGCGTAGGACT
Organism: Hypericum perforatum; assembly: GCA_012979155.1. Lineage (NCBI taxonomy): Eukaryota > Viridiplantae > Streptophyta > Magnoliopsida > Malpighiales > Hypericaceae > Hypericum > Hypericum perforatum. The sequence continues at coordinate 276,930 of SOPF01028044.1, read as the reverse complement.
TAAATTATAATCAGACATTATCTTGTCTTTTATTGGCAGCTTTCCGTGATGGAAGCCGTATCCTTATTCAGCAAAATAGGCACATGTACCATAAGCTTAGTTTCCCATTTTCTTCACTTCGTAACCATTTGTTAAGGTAGCAGACAGTACAAACTTCCTCTGTTCAAGTGCTTGATTTTGATCCATTACTCATTCCCAATACCAACTTTAGTACATGGGATTGTTAGGACATAAAACTCCTCGCACCCTCGTAAAAAGAACTAATATAAGTCATCTTTGGATAAATTCTTGTTAAGTTTTGGATACCTGATTTATTATATCGAAAGCATCTGTTTAATACTGGGAGTCTATACCTACGGATAAAATATTCCTAAATACAGTGCGTCTCCGCACGACTTAGATCAGAATTTTGTTCCCCTTTTCACTAAAATTTCCAGTTTTTCAACAAGAACATCATTTTTAAGTCAAGTTTTGATCTTTTTAGTTTGTTTTTTTTATTTGACTTTCAATTGTAAAGGTGTGGTGTTTGCTTATCTTTTATGACTATCGATATTGTAAAAAAGGTTGTTTTGGGTTGTGGTTTAGTTAACTGACATGTTTGTTTTAGCTCTTATTATTGATTTAGCATCTGAAGATTTTCAATGTCATGGTAAAAAAGTGTTTATTTTTTATTTGTATCATGCTAGAAACTGTGATTGACTTCTATCTAGAGCGCGCTTGTCGCAATGCTAAGAGTTTAACTTGGGCTTGTGGTTATTAGAGTGGTGGGATCATTGGAGGAAGCTTTACGTTCCTATTACATCTTCATTTGGAATTTCTAGATTGGGCTTGTGGTTATTGTTATGTTTTTGGGTGATCCAAATTCTCCAGCGATCGTTACATTCCTAGCAATTGCTAGCTCTGAGACAGCCTCGCGGACCTAGCGACTGCTAGAAATTCAGTGATCGCTGCTCCTGTAGGATGTTTCCTAATTTGTAATTAGGGTTAGGGTTACTTAACTACCTCTATAAATATGTGTCTTTTGTAGGTCATATGACATAAGATAATTTGTGTGTTGAAGACATAAATTGTAATGTTTTTCCATCATAGTAAAATTTCTTGCTGTCGTGCACCCGTAATTTTTTTTTCGTAAGGGTTTTTTACGTAAAATCTTGTGTCTCGTTCTTTTTTGCTTTTACATATTATTAATACGGATCATGTTCTAGGATGAAGTGAAAGCGGATATCTATGTGCTTCGATCTTTTATGATGAACTGGATTTTTTGCAGATGCAGTGGCTAACTTGTTGTCCATAGTGTTGTGAGAGTATGTACAATTGCAGAGGACGTTCAACACCGATTTTTATTGTTTGATTCGAATGAATAATTATCACGCACAGTCCAAATCGTTCTCAATGAATCGAAATAAATTTTATCATGGATTCAAAACAAGACTTGCACATGAATTTGGAGTCATCATTCTGCAATTTTCATCATCGATTAAATAATTTTGCAATTACTTGTAAAACTCTGTTTAATTTTTTTCCTTTCATTTCCGAAAAAATAAAATCCGGTGGGGGTTAATTCATACCCTTCGACTAAGATACGAACAAGGAAGAACAACTCCAGTCATCAATGTGCCAAAGAAAGTCTGAAAGGAATCTATGGGCAAGCCTATCTTGTTCTCCAAGCATACAAAATTTTAGTTAAATATAGTAATTGGTAGACAATTTGAATTATGTAACTTCCAAATTGTTTAATTATGTAACATGGTGATTAACAAAATATGCAATTTCTGTAAACTCGATCTAAGTTAACATAGTACACATTTTATAATATTGATTGTCACAACTGTCAACTACAAAAGACCAATTTATCAGCTCAACTATATAATTAACTCAATTGTTTTCATAAGATCTGAAGAAATAACAAACATTTTTTACAAATGAGAAGGTTTTTCTAATTCAGTTAAGAAACATTGGATTCATCATTTGAGATGTATCATTACTAAATAATTATCAGATAAACAATGTTCGGATGTAAGATAATAATAAATTAAAAGTTAGAAATACGCGAAAAGCTTGTTATCTACTGAATCTACAAAGCTCAACATATCCCATCACAAATAATATCTCTCCCGAAACTTATAAATACTTAGACCCACCAACAAAGCTTCAATTTTCCAACTGAGACGACATGACAATCTTCTCTAAGCTCAGCCGTTCTCTTCCTCGATCATCCCGTTCCACCGTAAACCCATCCTTCTCTTCTATTGAACTAATCTATTACATGTGTTTTTTTTTGTAGTGATAATTTTTAATTTGATTAATTGATTTAAATCTAAACCTTCTCGTGTTTTTTCTCTGTTCGGGATCTTCTGCTAGGGATATTGAAATTGGAACCATTAATTGAAGAAAAGCAAGCAAGGGTAGCTGCTCTCTGTTCACGTTTAAAGATGGACGAAGAAGGTGAATTACTTGGGCCTATAGTTTGCAACTTAGTTAATCAGTTTTGGGCTCAGAAAAGAATAAGTCCACGCCCACGAGGAAAGGAAATAGATATTTCCTCAAGATACAGCTGAAAGAAAAAGGGGAAGGATGTCGACATCCAAGAGCTCAACCACCAGCTGGGACACGCGTCAACTAAGGCGCTGGAGTCGGGAGAAAGATTCGCTCAAATCCCAAAGGATAGGACATTCTCTGTCCTCTCGACCAATCAGCGTTATCCATTCTAGATTAGGAATATTCTTTCTTTTTGTATATAAGTGGCACATGTACACCCGTAATTGGCAAGTTGTGAATATAAGCTTTCTTCCCAAAATTCCAACTTCGTATCCTTTAATCAATTAAGTCCAGATTCCTTAAATTCAACATGGTATCAGAGCTGCTGTGAACTCTGAGTTTTCCAGCCCTTCCTTCCCAAAGCACACAAACACCATAAGATGACTGAAAATTCATCCACCACCACCCGCGTTCCCTCTGGAGAATTCACAAATCCGTTCTATGTCCATCCCGGTGAAAGTCCTGCTGAGATCTTAGTTTCCCCCTTGTTGAATGAGAGAAACTACTATTCTTGGACTCGAGCTATGGGACAATCACTTGAGTCCAAGAATAAACTGGGTTTTGTGTGTTGTTCCTGCAAAAGACGATGCACTCTTCCCTGCTTGGAAAAAATGCAATACCCTGGTGATAAGGTGGCTGATGCGTTTTATTGAGCCGGAGCTTGGTGAAAGCTTGTTGTGGTTCGATTCGGCTGCAGATATGTGGGACCACCTTCGTGAGAGATTCAAGCGAGGGGACTTCGTCAAGATCGCCAACTTGAGGAAGGAGATAGCCAACTACTCACAAGGTATCATGTCTGTGAATGACTACTTCTCTAAATACAAGTCTTTGTGGGATCAACTATTTCAGTTTCGACCCATACCAGTTTGCAAGTGTTCTCCTGATAATACTGTGATATTCTGTGCTGCAACTTCGTTGATTTCTGAACAAATAGAACAAGATCATATTATGGGTTTTCTCTCTGGACTTAATGAAAACTTTGGGAATATCCGAACTCAGATATTGATGATGGATCCTCTTCCTACAATGACTCGCGTCATGTATTTAGTTTCTCAACACGAGAGGTAAATAGTTAAGCTCCCGCAACTGTCCAAATCCAATGCTTCTCTTGCTATTTTTACTTCACATTTTGGACATGCTATTCCTGCTGTTTGTGCTTCTCAGTTTGTTGGCAAACGTTTTGGCACAAAGAGGCCTGTTTGTACTCATTGTAACAGGGAGGGTCATACTGTTGACAAGTGCTTCAAACTTCATGGCTTTCCTCCTGGATGGAAGCCGAGACCACCACGCACTAACAAAATGATAGCTGCAGCCACACCTGAGTATGGATCAACTCAAGGAGGTCAGTTTGGCCTAAGTACAGAGCAACTGCAGGGACTTATGAACATGATGAAGCAAACTTTCTCTCAGAATGCCGATAAACATGGTAGAGGTGGTGTATTGGAGCCAAAGCACAATGTCAAAATTAACCCTATATCTTTTGTCGCAGACACATCCATGAATACATCAGGTACCTTATCTGTTTATAATCTTCAGGAGTCACCTGTGATGCATCTTGGAACTAACGATTGGATCTTGGATTATGGGGCTTCCATTCATGTTACTTGTTCTTTTGCTTGTTTGACTCGACCTAAATCTGTGAGCTCAGTTTATATTACACTTCCGGATGGAAGCAGGATACCAGCAACGCACACAGGGACGGTTGCTTTGTCTGCAAAGTTGATGTTATTCGATGTCCTGTTTGTACCATCCTTCAAGTTTAATCTGATATCTATCAGCCGTTTGGTTAATAATCTGCCATTGTCACTAACTTTCATCTCCAATGGTTGTGATGTACAGGACCTTACCACGATGAGGAAGATTGGCACTACTGAGAAGAAGGATGGACTGTACCTCCTCCGAAAGCCATAGCCTACTGCCCAACTCACATGTTTGTCCAACACTTCCCAACCTTACATCCAAAATACACTTGATATATGGCACTGTCGGTTAGGCCACATCCCTAAACCTAAGATAGAACTCCTGCGTAAACTTTATCCCTTTATTCATGTAAGAGGCGATGGCCCTTGTGATAGTTGTCACTATGCAAAACAGAGGAGGAGTTCTTTTCAATTAAGCAATAGCATTGCAGCTTCATGTTTCGATCTCATACATGTTGATGTTTGGGGGCCTTACTCAACTCCCTCATATGATGGTTTTAGTTATTTTCTTACGATCGTGGATGATCACTCGAGAGCCATTTGGGTTTATTTGATGCGAACCAAGGGAGAAGTGTAGACTCATTTGGAGAAGTTCTGCAGTTTAATCGAGAAGCAATTCAATTAATCAGTAAAGTGGATCAGATCAGATCAAGGCCGAGAATTCCTCATGCATACTTTCTTTCAGCATCGAGGAATTATACACGAAACTACCTGTGCCTATACGCCTCAGCAAAATGGATGCGTTGAAAGATGACACCAACATATACTAAACATCGCTCGAGCCATTAGATTCCAAGCATACTTGCCCCTCGCCTTCTGGAGCTCCTGCATTCTTCACGCAGTCTACCTAATCAATATTACACCCTCCATCTCCTTAGCCAACCAAACCCCCTTTGAGATCCTCTATAAAAAACCTCCCACCTATACACATTTGAAGATTTTCGGTTGCTTATGTTATGCAGTTACGTTGCCACGACAAAGCAAGTTTGACTCTCGTGCCCAAAGGTGTGTTTTCTTGGGGTATGCTGATGGAATTAAGGGCTACAAGTTATACAATTTGGATACACACATTACCTTTTGCTCTTGAGATGTTATTTTTTATGAGAACATCTTTCCATTTCAAACAATGCTACCAGATCATTCCACTAGCTCAACACCTGAACCGCACACTACACCTTTAGCTTTTTCAGAAACTGATGATCAACCAGATATGCCACCATTACCACCCTTTCAAGCAGTATCACCATCACCACCAAAAATTCTAAGATCACCATCACCACCAAAAATTCCAAGCTCCACAGAAACACCAACAGTAGAACCTGCCACTAGGAAATTAGGTCGTACCATCCATACACCAGCCTACCTCCAAGACTATATCCACAGCTCTGTTCTATCTCAACAGTGCCAATCCTCTCCAACAGGTAATGGTCAGGTACGGAAAGTCTCTCCTCACTCATTATCATCTGTGTTGACCATGGATTATCTTGGCACTGCTCACAAGGTTTATACTGCAGCCATTGATAGTGTCAAAGAGCCTCAATCCTTTTCAGAGGCAAATCTAGATCCTCGATGGAGAGCTGCGATGAAGTCTGAGCTGACTGCGTTACAAACCAATGACACTTGGGACTTGGTAGCTTTGCCTCCTGGGAAGTGTCCGATTGGCTGTAGGTGGGTGTATAAAGTAAAACACAACTCTGATGGTTCAGTGGAGCATTTCAAGGCGAGACTCGTAGCTAAAGGTTACACTCAAGCTTACGGTGTAGATTATATTGACACATTCTCACCAGTTGTCCGAATGAGCACCATACGCACTGTCTTGTCCATGGCAGCAAGCAAGAATTGGTTCCTCGAGTAGCTAGATATGAATAACGCATTCCTCTATGGAGATTTGCACGAAGAAGTCTATATGGATCTTCCACCCGGTTTGTCCTCTGCAACACATCAAGTCTGCAAACTGAAGAAATCACTTTACGGCTTGAAGCAAGCAAGCCGACAGTGGTTTGAAAAACTCTCTTTTCTCTTACTTGACTTTGGTTTTCATCAGGCAAGGTCGGATTATTCCATGTTTACTATGCGTGGAGATAACTTCTTTACCTGTCTTCTGGTTTATGTTGACGACATTATCATAGCCGGAGATTCTCTTTCTCATATTCAGTCTATCAAGGCCTTTTTGAATGATAAGCTGAAAATCAAAGACTTAGGGAAGCTGAAATTTTTCCTTGGGATGGAGGTGGCGCGATCTCATAAGGGCATTCATGTGTGCCAGTGACAGTATACAGTGAACATCCTAACTGATGCAGGCTTTGCGGATTGTAAACCAATGCCTACTCCTATGGTGCAAAATATTGACCTCAACACTGATGTAAACTCGCCTCCAGTCGAGGATCACTATGCATATCGACAAATTATTGGGAAGCTGCTCTATCTAACAACCACTCGACCCGATATCAGCTTCGCCGTGCATCAACTAAGTCAATACCTGGCCTCTCCATTGCTGATTCACAAGAAGGCTGTTCACAGAGTCTTGCGATACATTAAAAGTCATCCTGGTCTTGGGTTGTTCTTTCCCAGCAACTCGGAAGTCAAGCTCTCTGGTTTTTGTGATGCCGACTACGATGGATGTCCAGATACTCGGCGATCCACCATTGGATATTGCATATATCTAGGCAATTCTTTGATTTCTTAGAGATCCAAGAAACAGGCTACCGTCTCAAGGAGCTCAGCTGAGGCGGAATATCGGGCTTTAGCTTCCATTTGTTGTGAAATCCAGTGGCTTACATATGTTCTTGATGACCTTCATCTTTCATCGCAACTTCCAGCATCTGTATTCTGCGACAACAAGTCTGCCATACATATCGCTGAAAATCCCGTCTTCCACGAACGAACGAAACACATTGAGATCGATTGTCACATCGTGCAAGAGCGCATCCAATCCGGGTTAGTCAAGTTATTTCACGTACCGGCCTATGGACAAATAGCTGACATCTTGACTAAGCCCTTGGCTCCAACATTATTTCTCCATTTTGTTTCCAAACTTGGATTGTTCAGTATTCACAATCAAGCTTGCGGGGGACTATTGAAATTGGAACCATTAATTGAAGAAAAGCAAGCAAGGGTAGCTGCTCTCTGTTCACGTTTAAAGATGGACGAAGAAGGTGAATTACTTGGGCCTATAGTTTGCAACTTAGTTAATCAGTTTTGGGCTCAGAAAAGAATAAGCCCACGCCGACGAGGAAAGGAAATAGATATTTCCTCAAGATACAGCTGGAAGAAAAAGGGGAAGGATGTCGACATCCAAGAGCTCAACCACCAGCTGGGACACGCGTCAACTAAGGCGCTGAAGTCGGGAGAAAGATTCGCTCAAATCCCAAAGGATAAGACATTCTCTGTCCTCTCAACCAATCAGCGTTATCCATTCTAGATTAGGAATATTCTTTCTTTTTGTATATAAGTGGCACCGTACACCCGTAATTGGCAAGTTGTGAATATGAGCTTTCTTCCCAAAATTCCAACTTCGTATCCTTTAATCAATTAAGTCCAGATTCCTTAAATTCAACAAGGGAGAATCGACGGGTACGTGAGATCGGGGGTACCATTGATCGGTTCTTCGGGTGTAGAGGGAGTGGGGATTATTAGTAAAATTGGGTTCCTGAGGGGTTATTTTGCTTCAATTGGGAGTAGTAAAAATGTGAGTAATTTATCAGATTTCGGTTACTTCTTTGCCAATCCAGCGAAGCTGCCAATAAGAGGAAGAGTAAGAACCTCCTTTTTAAGTCCTCAAGTTTTGATCTTTTAGTTTTTACGGGAAAAGTGCAGTTTTTCCCTTATTCTTTGAAGGCTTGGGTGTAGTCTGTGAATGATTTAGGGCAGGGAATGTTGTATTTGGGGCAGCAACTGCAGGTATTTCAAATGGATTTTTTTGGATTGTGGTTTAATTGCCTGAGGTGTTTGTTTTTGCCTTTTTTTTTGCTGGGAACTGGGTTTAGCCTGTTGTTAATGTGGATGTTCTAATTCTTCTTGAGTGTGTTTATACTTTGTCGCAATGCCAAGAATTTAACTTGTTAATTGCTTGGTTAACTTCTGCCTTGCGAGAATCTATACAGACAAATTAAAGTGGTGGGATCGTTGGAGGAAGCGTAACATTGAATTAGTAGTTCCTATTGCATCTTCATGTGGTAGTTCTACGTTGGGCTTGTGGGGGAATGAGTTGGCAGAAATGTTAGTGTATGGTAGAATGCTTGAACTGTTATTCGTTCATGCGGATTTTAATCGTTGCTTGTCGATCTATCCAGCGTTGACTAATGCAGAATTTGCCTTTTAGGATGCGTTACTGAAGAAAATGCATTCAAATTGAGGCATACGCATATATTTTGTGTTAGCCATTCTACTGGATATTATGATAATGTTTGTGCCAGGCAATTACACCTTTTCTTTAGCGTGGATAATTCACATGTATTTGGTAATAAATATATATCCGATGGACAAATTCCAAATTGTTTAATTAAGTAAACATGATGATTGAATAACACATGAAAATTTCGGTAAACTCGAACTAAGTTCAAATATAACACTTTTTATAATATTGAGTGCCAGAATTATTACTATATTATACCAATTTATCTCAACTAACTAATTAAAATCCACATTTTTATAAAATATAAACTAACAAACATTTTTACAAATTTTACTTACCAAAAAACATTTGAAGTTAAAAAAAATTGTTGTTCTCTTTGACAAACCTACATTTTGAACTCCAAATTTTTGTTAACAATAACATATATTTAAATTAACTATCGTGAGAACATCGTGTTAGTTTAATTAAAAAAAATTAGAGACAAAATTTTGAAAATAGGTTGTTATTATATACTTGTTAAAAGAATTCAAACATATTTCATATATAATTAAATATTTATTAAAAAATAACATACTTTAATAGTTATTAAATATTTGATAAAAAAAACTTTATTCTTGCTACGTACGTAATCCACAAAGATGAACATATCTCATCACAAATATCTCCCCGAAATGTATTTAATACCTCTGACCCACCAACAAAGCTCCTATTTTAAAGCTCAAACGATAACAATCTTGTCAAAGCTCAGCCGCTCCCTTCCTCGATCATTCCGATCCACCGTCGTAAAAAAGGGGAATTTTGTAGAGAAAACGGATGAACGAGAAGTGGGAAGAAGGAGTCGGTCAGTTTTAACCGCGTAGGCCTGATCCACAGGAGTTGTTCTTCCTTGTTTTTAGGTAGTTCCAGCTGGGTGCCATCCCCTGGTTCTATAAATAGTTGATCGGTTCTTCGGGTGTGGAGGGAGCGGAGATTATTAGTAAATTAGGGTTCTTGAGGGGTTATTTTCTTCGCCAACCCAAGAAGAGCCAGGAGCTTCTTCTCTAGCGAAGCCTTCAAGAAGAAGAAGAGTAAGAACATCATTTTTAAGTCAAGTTTTGATCTTTTTATTTTTATTTTTTCCTTTTTTGATTTGACTTTTCATTGTAAAGGTGCGGTGTTTGCTTATCTTTTATGATTGTCTATATTGTAAACGGGTTGTTTTGGGTTGTGGTTTAGTTACCTGAGAGGTTTGTTTTAGCTTTTATTGTTGATTTAGGGTTTGAAGATTTTCAATTTCATGATAAAAAATATTTTTTTCATCTGTATAGTGCTGGAAACTGTGATTGACAAAAATGTCTAAAACATTTATAGCCTACATGTATAAGAAATTGTAAAAATTCAAACAAATCTGAAGTTTAAATCTTAACAAGGGTGTAAAAAATTTAATTAGAAAAAAGTTGTCTTATAATTTGGATGCTGATATCAGATCCATCATATGTCAGCCTAAACTTTGTTGACATGGGAGTTTATATTTTTGTACGTGGGTATGACTGTTGAAATTGTGTTTGTGTGTGTTCGTAAATATACAGAATTAGCAAAGTGTATAACAAAAAGTAGATTTGGTGCAACATAATGCCCTGTTGTTATTCCTTGTACAGTAATTTGTTGTTTTGGACTTTTCAACTTTACTTTTTTTTTTGGTTTTCTAATTGGCTCCTAAGAAATCTTTTATTATATCTTCTCTTGAAGCAAGTAACAGATTTACTATATCTCTTGGTTACCCTAAATTCCTAATCAGTGGCCCTCTTTGTTAGTGATTGGAAAGCAGATTTTCTCCTTTCATTTTGCTCCTCAAGAGTACCAGCAAGTAAGCTTATTTCTGTCATAAATTTTAGGATCTATCTCGTCATAATTTGTTGAGAATTTTAAATTTTTCCACGTTATGAACAATTATGGTTTCCAGAGGAAATTTGGTAAAAGTAATTTCTCCGTGGGAAAGCTCATGAAGTGAAGTGCCCTAGTCCTTTGTGTTTGTAGTAAGAATTTGTTTACCGAATTATTTTATTATCCTCATATGCCCTTCAGCTTGTAGTTTTGCTTTTTGCTGAACTTGCTTTCAATTGGTATTAAGCCAGAAAAGAATAGGAACAATATATATTTTTATAGGATTTAATTTTAATTTGTGAGTTAATTAATTTATTTGTGAGGTCAATT
>SOPF01028044.1:240811-265745 GCA_012979155.1 Hypericum perforatum | reverse complement strand
TGAACCTTTGGAGAAACAAACATTTGGATAGCTGACCTTCTTTGTAAATTGTAATTGTCGGTTTTTTCGGTCACGTATTGCATTGGTCATTCTCAACTGTAATGATCCCGAGATTGTTGGTCGCCAAAATAGATGGGGAAATTTGGATTGTTTTCCTGCATTTATGGAAGCAGGTTTTGCATTGATTGTGGTATTTGTAGTCATCTTTGCGATTTTTTGCATAACTTAGTGTCTTGCTAACGGTTACCATGGCTAGCTATTCAAAAAATCTGGCAAAAGCACTATCATATCCTGGCTAAGAGCTTCTTCGCTTATTTTAGTGAGCACTATCACCATACATCCGCTTCACATTGAGGAAAAAGAAGTCATGGTACACAAAGAAGAAAACAAATGTCCAGCCATCAAGGTGTCCATTAACATTGTGACGGTGTTTTTTGTTTCATCAGTCTGTTTGTATTTGTAAAACTTGTAATTGGGAGAATAATAGAGTGTATTGATGTCAATTGAGATTACAACCTATATATACACTAGCTGTGGACTCTAACTATAGCTTAATTACAGTGATTACACAGTACAATTAAGGAATGAACCTATTGCCTATGAGCTGGAGTTAGCCGTTGAGAAGATACGAATCTGATTGAGCTCTAAATCTCCAATTACTATCAATTGTGCGCGGGGGCTTGATCGGTTCTTTCCATTTCTTCATTTTTAGATAGTGCTTCTCCGATTGTGCTTGATTACCTTTCAATTATAGTGTTGATCATCCAGTCGTGGAGTTAGTGCTGCTGAATTGCGCTGGATTACGCTCTTAATCTCAACAGTATTCTTCTTCTTTTTTACTTAAAGTTCTATTTTCTGCACACAAAAAAAAGGTGTTCGTTTAAACAGGTTGTTGGAACCAAAGACAACCAAGTAACAATACCGGTCTGTTCAAAGACGGTAGTATTAACCAACAAATGAATATAGAACCAGTACAAGTCGTAGGCTCCAACTACAATAGCCAAAAACAATCAAGGCCAGAACAACCAGGTCCAGCTAAAATACACCCAAAAGGAAGGGTCCAAAACCAAATTCACAACCCACTTGAAACCAACAACCGCAACCGGCAACCGATACAGTAGCCAACCATTTAACCATATTTAGAGGTCTTAAATTCTAAAGGGCACCCCTCACATTGTCAAAGGAAACACCTTTGAATGACTTCAGCAACGAGCTCGAACTTGCGAGATTATCAGAACTCGACAGGCAGCGGGCGTGAAATCGACGCCATCCCGTGTAGCTTTCGGGATCGAAAGAGCCAGGGCAGTGTAGGAGAGAATGGAGAAGTACATAGATAATTATTGAATAAACTTCTCAATCTCATACTTTATTCTATTAAGGATTACTTATTTATATTTGGACTGAGCAAATCAAAAGACTCCAAGTTACATCCAACATATCTACTATAAGATTCATGAAGAAGTTTAATATCCCAAAATACTTCCCCATAAACTTGTATTTTTGTAGAACTCAACTCCAAGCATTCTTCATAACTCAACAAACAGGTTGTTCTTGAGGAGCTTTATGAAGATATTAGCTACTTGTTGTTGAGTGTGAAGCCTAACGGTACTTTCCAAAACAGTCCATTATTTTACCTAATTAGTCCTAATTAGGTTAGAACTTGTTAGGAAACTCCTAATTAGGTTAGGGTTAGAACTTGTTAGAAAACTCCTAATTAGGTTAAGGTAAAGACTTGTTGGAGACTCTATATAAGCATTGTAACCCTTCATTAATACCTGTCTCAAACCCTTAGACCTAGAGAGAAGTAATGTGCTTCATAGGATTTGGTCTCTAGTCCTTAGGCCAATAGACAAGGAGTGCAGTTTCAAAGGCGACGTCATTCCCCCTTAGACAAGGTAGGAGTGAGCGAAACTCCAAAGAGTGGGTATGGCTAGTCTTGAGTAAGAGAGTTCCTCGACTGACCGTGGGAGGCTCGTAAGGTATTCATTGTAAGATGTGGTCGTAGCATGTGATATAGTGAATCTCTCCTAGCTTGGAAGCCCCCGGACGTAGACTTTAGGTCGAACCAGATTATCAAATCTTGTTGTCGCTTGCTTGCTTCGTTTCATTCTTTTTCATTTCGCTCGATCAGGACTGTGTGAGTGTGTTATTGAGGGTTCGCTTATGTGCGTACTTCGGATTTCGATTGTAGGAGTCTGTAACACTTGTTCCCATGATGCAACATGAATAAGTGTTGTACATTCTTGTTCTTCACATTTTCTCGGATGAAGTGAAAACATACATCTATGTGTTTCGATCTTTCATGATGAACTAGATTTTTCGTAGGTGCAATTGCTGACTTGTTGTCCATAGTTTTGTGAGAGTATGTACAATTGAAGAGGATGTTGAATACCGATTTCTCAATGAATCAACATAAATTTTATTATGGATTCAAAATTCGGTGGAGGTTAATTCATACCCTTCGACTAAGATAAGAACAATCCCACATTCAAATTTTTCCTTTCTTTTCTATCAGGAGAATTTGTTACATGCATCTCTATTTATATACTTCAGACACGAAATAATATTTTTTCAAGTTTATGATGGTCCAAATTATTATATTGGAATATGGGTAAAAAAAAATAACTATATTAACTAATGAACACTTCTCATCTTAAAATAAAACTAAACACTTGTTCTAAGAGTATATGAAATGAGTGAAAATTCGGTTTAGAATAAACAAAGTTCAAATCATAATTGTAAGAACATTCTAGTTATAAAAAAAATACTGTACTAGAAGTTATCAAATAGGTATATACTTTCAAAAAAGGTATATATTGTGTTTCTCTAATTTCGTTTGGTCAATAAAAAAGACTTATGTACTGGGCATACACCTTCAATTTGAAAGTTCCTTCTATGGATTTGGTCGTTTGATTATGCCCTCGTCGACATTGTTATGTCTGCCAATTTTGATTGGTCTAGTCATCAACGTGCCAGAGAAAGTCTGAAAGGAATCTTTGGGCAAGCCTATCTTGTTCCCCAAGCATACACAATTTTAGTTTTTTGGTGAATACCCGGGTATATAGTAATTAGTAGACAAATTAAATACGTAAATTCCAAATTATTTAATTAAGTAAAACATGGTGATTGACAAAAATATGCGATTTCTGTAAACTCGAACTAAGTTAACATAGAACACATTTTATAATCTTGATTGTCACAACTGTTAATTACATTAGACCAATTTATCAGCTCAACTAAATAATTAAATCAATTTTTTTGCATAAAATCTGAAGAAATAACAACATTTTTTACAAATGAGAAGGTTTTTCTAATATAGTTAAGAAACATTAGATTCATTATTTGAGAATGTATCTAACTAAATAGTCATTTAAAAAAAAAACAATGTTCCGATGTAAGATAATAATAAATAAATAAAGCTAGAAATACGCGAAAAGCTTATTATCTACTGAATCTACAAAGCTCAACATATCCATCCCATCACAAATAATATCTCTCCCGAAATTTATAAATACTTAAGACCCACCCACCAACAAAGCTTCAATTTTTCCAACTCAAACGACATGACAATCTTCTCCAAGCTCAGCCGTTCCCTTCCTCGATCATCCCGTTCCAGCGTAAACCCATCCTTCTCTTCTATTGAACTAATCTATTACATGTTTTTTTTTTGTAGTGATGATTTTTTTTAACTTGATTAATTGATTTAAATCTAACCCTTCTCGTGTTCTTTCTCTGTTCAGGATCTTCTGCTAGGGAGAATCGGCGGGTACGTGAGATCGGGGGTACCTTTGGTCGGTTCTTCGGGTGTAGAGGGAGTGGGGATTATTAGTAAATTAGGGTTCCTGAGGGGTTATTTTGCTTCTATTGGGAGTAGAAAAAATGTGAGTAATTTATCAGATTTTGGTTACTTCTTCGCCAACCCAAGAACCAGGAGGTTCTTCTCCAGCGAAGCCCCCAAGAAGAAGAAGAGTAAGAACCTCCTTTTTTAATTCCTCAAGTGTTGATCTTTTAGTTTTCATTGGAAAGGTGCAGTTTTTTCTTCTTCTTTTTAGGTTTGGGGGTAGTTTGTGAATGATTTAGGGCAGGGGATGTTTTATTTGGGGCAGCAGCTGCAGGTATTGCAAATGGATTGGTTTGGGTTGTGGTTTAGTTGCCTAAGGTGTTTGTTTATCTCTTATTGTTAATTCAGGGTTTGGAATTTTGTAATTCCATGGTATGATATTTTTTTTGTTGCCTTTTTTCTGCTGGGAATTGGGTTTGGTCTGTTATTACTGTTGGGTGTTCTTATTCGCCTTGAGTGTGTTTATTCTTTGTCGCAATGCCAAAAATTTAACTTGTTTGTTGCTTGGTTAACTTCTGCTAGGCCAGAATCTATCCAGACAAATTAGAGTGGTGGGATCGTTGGAGGATGCGTAACATTAAACTAAAGTAGTAGTTCCTATTGCATCTTGATCTGGTAGTTCTATGTTGGGCTTGTGGGGGGATGCGTTGGCAGAGGAAATGTTAGTGTATGGTAGAATGCTTGACTTTTTATTCGTTCATGTGGATGTTAATTATTGCTTGGTGTTTGCTTGCAGATTTTGAGAATTTTGATCCCAAGGGAAAGAAGGAAGCACCAAAAGGAAACAAACAAGAATCTGGATCTAAAGGTGTCTTATAATTTAGACGTTGATTTCAAATCTATCATATGTCGGCCTAAATTTGTTGATATGGAAACTGAAATTTTGTTTTCGTGTATATGATTGTTGAAATTGTGTTTTCATCTTCTCTGTTTCTTGGAAGAAGGGGATGTGTTGTTCGTAAATATCCACAAATAGCAGAGTTTTTAACAAAAAGCAATTTTGGTGGCATCTGTCTGCTGATGATTATTCTTGGCCAGCATATTTAAATTCGTCTGGATAGCATACCTAAGTGAGAATCACTTGGTACCCCCATGTAAATCGAAGAAAGAACTCAAAATTGCTATGCGTTGCCTGGAAGAAATGCAACATAATGCCCTTTTTCTATTCCTTCTAAAGCACTTGATTGTTTTGGATTTTTTAATCTAGACATTTTTTAATGCAGTAGAGAAAGTGTCAACTTTACTGTTTTTTTTTTCTTTTCTAACTGGATCCAAGGAAACCTTTAATTGTATCTTCTCTTCAAGCAAGCAACAGACTTGCTATATCTCTTGGTTGTCCTAATTAGTGGTTCTCTATGTTTATTTTAGAAGATCCAAACAAGGAAGAAGGACCTATATGGGAGACAAAATTTACGTTGAATTTCCGTTCACTTGTCCCCTTGTTGGTGATTGGAGCTTTGCTTTTCTCCTTTCCTTTTGCTCCTCAAGAGTACCAGCAAGTAAGCTTATCTCTATCATGATTTTGGGATCTATCTCGCCTTTCTTGGATTCAGCCTCTAATTTAATTGGCTGAGAACTTCAGATTTTTGCATGGCATGAACAATTTGGGTTTCCAGGGAAAATTGGTAAAAGTTTCTCCCCTGGGAAGCTCATTAAGTGCTCTAATCCTTTTAGTTTGTAGTACGAGTTTGGGAACCTTGTTATTGTATTTTCCTCATATGCCCTTCAGCTTGTAGTTTTAATCCTCGCATAACTTTGCTTTCGATTGTTATTTGACAGATAAGCTTTCAGGAGTTCAAAAACAAGCTTCTTGAACCAGGTTTGGTGGACCATATTGTAGTTTCAAATAAATCAGTCGCCAAAGTGTCTGTTAAGAGCTCATCACTAGCTCAAACAATTGATGATGGTGTTCAGAGTCCAACTAGTGGTTCACCCGCCAGGGGACATGGCGGCCAATATAAGTACCAATTCACTATTGGGAGTGTTGACTCTTTTGAGGAGAAATTGGAGGAAGCTCAAGAAGCATTGGGGAGAGACCCTCATGACTATGTACCAGTTACTTATGTCTCCGAAATACTTTGGCACCAAGAACTGTTGAGGTTTGCGCCGACACTTTTTATATTGGGAACAATGCTATTCATGGGGCGGATGATGCAAGGTGGACTAGGTATTGGTGGTGGTGGAGGAAAGGGTGGACGTGGTATATTTGACATTGGTAAAGCCAATATAACCAAGATGGATAAAAATACCAAAGACAAGGTTAGCTTTCCTGTCTTCGATGATGTTGGCTAATATTCTAAATCTTCATCAGTATTTTTATCTATTACGGTCGCTTTTGCTAATTCGCTCATCTAAACTTTGTCTTGTCCAGGTCTTCTTTAAAGATGTTGCTGGATGTGATGAGGCAAAACAAGAAATCATGGAATTTGTACACTTCCTTAAAAACCCGAAGAAGTATCAGGACCTGGGAGCGAAGATTCCCAAAGGTGCTCTTTTGGTTGGGCCTCCAGGTACAGGGAAGACCCTTCTAGCGAAGGCAACTGCAGGTGAATCTGGAGTTCCTTTCCTTTCCATGTCTGGTTCGGATTTCATGGAAATGTTTGTTGGTGTTGGATCATCCAGGGTGAGAAATCTGTTTCAAGAAGCAAGGCAGTGTGCACCTAGCATTATCTTTATTGACGAAATCGATGCCATAGGCAGAGCAAGAGGACGTGGTGGCTTTGCAGGTGGGAATGATGAGCGGGAAAGTACGCTTAATCAGTTACTGGTAGAAATGGATGGCTTTGGAACTACTACCGGGGTAGTTGTCCTTGCGGGAACTAATAGACCCGATATTCTGGACAAGGCACTATTGAGACCAGGGCGCTTTGATCGCCTAATTTCCATTGATAAACCAGATATTAAAGGTCGCGATGAGATATTTAAGGTCTACTTGAAAAAGATCACACTTGACCAGAAGCCATCGTATTACTCTCAGAGGCTTGCAGCCCTTACTCCTGGTTTTGCTGGAGCAGACATAGCAAATGTTTGCAATGAAGCTGCTTTAATCGCTGCCAGAGGCGAAAGTTCATTGGTCACAATGGATCACTTCGAGGCAGCAATCGACAGGATCATAGGCGGTTTGGAAAAAAAGAACAGGGTAAGCTGCTGTCCATTCCCCTTATCCTCTCTCTCTGTTTGTACCGACTTTAACCTTGAGATATCATTATCTAACAAATATGGCTGTCAATCAGGTAATAAGCAAGCAGGAAAGACGCACTGTCGCTTATCATGAATCAGGACATGCTGTTACTGGTTGGTTCCTAGAACATGCAGAACCCCTTTTGAAAGTAACAATTGTCCCACGGGGCACAGCTGCTCTTGGGTTTGCTCAATATGTTCCCAACGAAAATCTTCTCATGACGAAGGAGCAGTACTTTGATATGACATGCATGACTCTTGGTGGTCGAGCAGCTGAACAGGTAATCAAAAAATTTAACAATTTTTTTCATGATTAATTGGAAATCTGTAATATGCACATGTTAGATTTGTAGACTACTTACAAATCCTTCGCTTGACTATGGTTCCTGTTGATGATATATGGCTCAATTGCGGATGCAGGTTCTGTTGGGTAAGATCTCCACGGGAGCGCAGAATGATCTCGAGAAGGTCACGAAGATGACATATGATCAAGTAGCAGTTTATGGTTTTAGTGACAAGGTTGGCCTCCTCTCGTTTCCTACCCAAGAGGGCTCATTCGGGAACAAGCCCTACAGCAGTAAGACAGCTGCCATTATCGACAATGAAGTTCGGGAATGGGTAGGGAAGGCATATATCCGCACGGTTGAACTACTTGAAGCGCATAAAGAGCAAGTGGCTCAGATAGCTGAGCTATTGCTCGAAAAGGAAGTACTACATCAGGAGGACTTGCTTAAAGTTTTGGGAGAACGACCATTTAAATCAAGTGAGGTCTCAAACTATGACATGTTTAAACAAGGTTTCCAAGATGAAGATAAGAGCGAGGAAGCTCCATTGGAGAGCTCCGAGGAGGATCAGGAACCGGCAGCCGTTTTGCCGGTCCCAGTGTAATGGGGTTGATTTGTTGTTCAGATTATGTATTTAGATTGATGATTATTGCTTAATTAGAGAATTAACCAAGCTTATGTAACTACATTCTTTTCTTTTAATAATGGTGGCATTCCAGTCAGGTTTCTTGTACACTTGATCATTCTTAGGCTTTGACAAATTGGAGACCGGACGTAATAATCGTATCTTTTACGCTTATTTGTAGTAGTTTCTACAAACAAATGTCACCACAGACAAGAAATTTTATCTCGTTGAAGTTTACACGGATTTGATGTATCGTATGAGCACAATAAAAGACCACAAGTCTTGACAATTGATGGTGTAATGAATTGATGAATTTTCGAAAAATATAAACTACAATCAACAGCAATCCATTTCTAATGAGAACTTTTCATTTCCGATTTCCAATGTGAAATTCTCCGACACTAGCACCTGAAACGATGACTGATGAGATTTAAGTATACTGATCTAATCAATACAAAGGGTTGTTGAAGCTTATTATCATACTTCATCCCGTTTGTTGATTATGCTTAAGATCATCTATTCTCTGAAGCTTACTGAAAGTTGCTTGAATCACTGATCAAGAGGCACAGCGGAATTCTTTCTCCAAACAAATACAGTTTCGTTTTGGTTAAGTCAAAATAAATACAGTTTGGTATATAAATGGCACTTAATTATCTATGATTAAATGATAAAATTTTAAAAACCAGTGAACCATATACATGATGCAACTGTATGTCCATGCGCAATTCCGCATTTGATATTTGACTGACAATGGAAAAGAATACTGAGCTGAGCTAATCTTGGACCTACAGAATGGTGCCATTACACTAAGATGAAATCAGTCTTTCAATGAATACTTCTTGCCCGTGAAGGCCTGGAACTTTGGCTCTTCGTCGGGTTTCTTGCTCGACTCTTTCCCACCATTCTTCTCCGAGGTAGCCTGGGAATGGAAAAGGCCAAAGACGGATGAATTATGACAGATAAAATTGATAGTTCAATTTCTTTCACATGAAGAAAAATAGCAGACAAAGTAACAAACCTTAGAGGATTGACCTTGAGGCTCTTTAGCAGTTGCACCAAACACGAGCTTCCCACAGACCTTTCGAGCAGCTGAGGAAGGCTTGGTGCTGTCTTCGACTTTCTTAGACACGGGTTGTTGCTGCTTTAGTATTGGTTCAGTAGATGGCTTTCCATCTAAACGCCTTCCAGAGCCACTAAAAGGATCAAACTTGGGTTTCTTTGCTGCTGGCTCATCATCATCTACAATAAGGATGTAAAGATATATTTTGGGTTAGGTCGCCAAATCTGAAAGATTTTCAAAAAATCAGAAATCACGAGATGGTAAGAAGAAAACCTTCAGGAACTGTCACGCTTGTTTGAGCACGGGGAGCAGGTTTTTCAGGTTCTTTGTAATCAAGAGGCGGGGCAAAGTCTACCTCACAATCTGTCTCGATAATGCTGACCGCAGAAGAGGGTTTTGCTTCAACTATGTCGATATAGTACTTCTTGTTGTTATAGGGAATTATAATTGTATCACCAGTTGTTAAGCAAGAATAGTTCCTCAATGATGTCTCCAATCTGCGAAGTATTAAGTACCTAGTTAAACTCGCAGGTCTCTTATCAATCTGAAGGCAACGAGAGTGATATAACTAACACAGCTTTTGGGTTGGAGATATCCAAGAAGTCCGTAGTGTGGGGCTGCAACTTCACATAAATTCCTTTAGCCAGGCTGGTATTCCTCACTTGAACGATGTCTCCTTCTTGCAGGAGCATGTTCTCCATCATCTATAAATTTGCACAAAGAACCTTTCAGTTCGGTAAGTACAGAAACAGCAGCTCCAAGAGTTACTGCAACAAGATACAGTAGCTATAACAATCTTTGAGAAGGAAGATTGCATGAGAAACATACCCAATACGGCATATACACGAGTCCCTCGTCAGCAATGAACTCTAGAACCCCACAGTGAGTAAATCGGTCAACAGAAGCATTGCGTACTTGAAACAGCATTGGATACTCGATGTGCAAAGAAGCTGGAGAGCATTAAACATTGTTAATATATCACTTTTCAACTGACGGAAAAAAAGGGATGGTAATGTAAGGGCCATTTCTAGAATGGCAAAGAGAAAGATTGGAATAATGAGGTGTTTGTGCTTACCAAGACGATCAAGAGCAGAAGGAGGCATAATAACTGGAAGTAACAAATATTACAATTTAGCAACTACAAAGTCCTTTTAACATTAGTAAACAAAAGAAAAGGAGGGGCTGTGGAGAAGTGTTCAAGGGCTTACTCTTGTCCCCATTTTCCAGATGTGGCTGCAACGATTTAAAACAAGTCAAACTCCAAGATATTACTCAAGTTCAGAAAAAGCAAGTAGTCAATAACATCATCAAACACTTCCATTATCCCCGTCAGCAGCATCATCAAACACTTCCATTCTTCAAAGGCAGCATTGGAGAGAAAATTGAAGCACTTGAAGTGTTGCTTTCTAACCTTGTCAAGAAAAGAGACAGGGTAGCACCGGTAGTTCTGCTCAAATTCGCTAACAAACTCGTTGGCCTGCGGCAAGCCAAACAAAAGATCAAGCGATCGCCAGATGAGACTATCCTTTCATACGACAACTCGTAACCAAACACGTCACTTAGATCATCTGATTTTATGATAACCATTCCTTCAACACAAGATGGCAATAAGATCCATACCGACCCCGAAAACAAAACATCCAAAACAATTGACCATGAACTTAAAAAGAAGACCCGGACCTCGAAATCAGTTCCCAATCACAAAAGCCTTTAATCAACAGAATACAATCCAATCACCAACAATCACATTGTCAAAAGTAACTCATAAAACACACTAATCACAGTGGAATCAGTAGCTTACCATGATTAAAACTTCACCACCACCCCTTTCTAAATATATCCACCTGAACAAAAACCAAAATTCACCACCAAATTAAACCCAAAAAAAAAACAAATTAAAAGAAAACACCAGATACCCAATTGAATATTCGATCCAAATAACCACAACTTTCCAGCTGAATTCTAAAGATCACGTTTATTATACCAGAAAAAGAAAACAGAGCTTTAAGTAATAAAGAGTGGAACTTTGGATCGGCACTCGAAAGAGGACCAAACCCAATAAGATCGGTTGGATATGGAGGCGTGAAAGGGTCACCTTTAAGGCGGTCTTTGGCCTGAGGCAGTGTGTTCTTTTGAGAGGAGAGTTCACAAGGGAGAAAGAGTCTGGTGTCTTTTATAGGTTATTTCTTAATAGGAAAAAACCATTCCTCTTTAGTTTTTTTTTCCAGGGGGACTTGGCCACTTGGGGATCCCAAGTTACTGTTAGTTTTTTCCTAAGAAAATTACTATTATTTTTTTCTCTTTAGGGTTTGAATTTTTTTAATTCTTTTTGGTAGATATTGAGGGAGATAGTGTCAACTAATTTTTACTAAACAAGTAGTAGCATAGTAATGCAAGTAAATAAATATATATAATGACAAAAATAAACGAGGAATAAGAACTGACAGTCAAATTGATGTGATCTCGGCTCACAAATTTTAGAGTCAAAGTAAAATTTTAAATTTTTTTATATTTGTAAATTAAGATGAATGCACATAACCTAATAGAAAGGGTGAATATAAATATCTTATGGAAAAAGGGGGAATGTAATATATAAAACAACGTAGACAGTTACCGAATTATCAACTTAACTGATATCGGTTAAGTGTTAGACACGTGTTATTTTACAATATTTCACATTATTATATTGATAATTTATAATGTCATTAAACTCATATAAAAATATTTCTAAAATTTCCATTGTACTTATTACTGTCTAAACTTATGTTTCCAAGGGAAAAAATAAAAAAATTAAGAATATTATTTTTATTGATTTATTTATCGGAGTTCAAATCGTCTTGATCATATCAAATTAAAATACTATAGATATGAGTTGTTTAAAAAAAATCATTATGATATTTCAAGAGTATAAAACTCGTGTAATAGAGTTCCTAAAATCTGTATTGTTGTTACCCAAACATAAAGGGCGAGCACAAAAATTTGAGAATTTATTATTTCAATGATTAATCCGACTCCAAATCGTGTTGGTCCTATCGTATCAAAATGTTAGCAATATGAACTTTTAAAGTCTTTGTCATTATAATTTTTTAGTATCATTAAACTCGTTAAAACGAAATTCCTAAAATTTGCATTAAACTTATTACTACTATATAAACTAATGTTTTAAGGAAAGATAAATACACAAATTTAAAAATATTATTTTGATTGATTTACCAGGGTTGAATTCGTGTTTGTCCTATCAATATCAAAGTATTAGAAATTTTAGTTATTTCAAAAAAAAATTATTAAATAGATTTTATTTTCATTAAATTTGTGTAACAAATTTCCTAAAAAATTGCATAGTAGTTGTCACCATTTAAACTTATATTTCTAAGAAGGACAAACAAACTATTATTACGATAAAAAAATGGATTCTGAAGTCAAATAGGGAGCGGAGACCAATATTTTTTTTAAAATTCAAAAATGACTAATTCATTTATGCGAAAAGAAAAACTCGATAAGAGAATCTGATAATAACAATAACAATTTGCCCGATTTCAAATTTAAGCTATTTGGAAAGCTTTTCTCCGAGAGGCCCAAATAACACACAATAAATGGCTTGGCCCAACATAATTTTCGGCTGTCAGTCGCAGCCCCAAATTGCAGTAACAGAAAACCAAGCCCTAAAATGAGGCACTAAACACCAAAAAAAATCCCAATTCTCCCGACCTTCGATCTCTTCCCAAAGCCCGCGCGCCTCTTTTTACACAGAAAGAGCAAAGGGAGGAGCTCGGTTCTCAATTGGAAGGAGGCAATATGGCCAAGCGAGAGCTCTCCAATACCTTGAAGAACTTGAAGGTATAAATCCAGAGATGCTTTCTTTAGCCTTATTTAATCGGTAATTTTTATAATTGAGCTGTTTCTTTGGGTTATTTAGGTTGGTTTTGAACTGGGTTTTGCTTATTTTGTTGAGAAATTTGTAAAGTTTCTTCCTTTTTCATGTGTTGGATAAGAATAATTGGTTGAACTGCTTTTTTTGGGGTTAAGTATTATTTTTTCTTTTTTTTTTTTTGATTCGTAATTAAATTGAGCTGTTTCTTTGGGTTGGTTAGGTTGATATTGGAACTGGGTTTTGCTTATTTTATTGAGAAATTTGTAATTTTTTTTCCTTTTTCCATGTGTTGGATAATTGGTTGAACTGCGTTTTTCATTAAGAAGTATTTGTTCTTTTTTGTTGTAATTGGTAATAGTCATAGTTGAGCTGTTTCTTTGGGCTATTTAGGTTGGTATTTCAACTGACATTTGCTTATTTTGTTGAGAAAATCGTGAAGTTGCTTCCTTTTTCATGTGTTGGATAATTGGCTGAACTGGGTTTTTTTTTTGTTTAAGAATTATTCATTTTTTTGGTGTATAATGTATTTTTTCTGGTGGGATTAAAAGTTTATGCAAAGGGCAAGTAAGAGGGAGGAGAAAGTTGAGGTGATTGTAGAGGAGAAGCCTGTTGGGGATTTTCCCCCAGGTATCACTAAAAAGTGGTATGTTTCTGAGTTTTGTCTCTCTACTTTTATTTTAATCGATATTGAGTCATGGTTTCGAGGCCGAGCGTAGCACAGAAGTGAATTAGTCCTTGATGACATTGCTCGTGGATTGGCGATTTGAAATTAGTTTTTGTTGGAGAAATGCAAGAGTAGCGGTCCCTACCCTGATATTCCCTGGTCGTCAATTTTTCATTTACTTTAAGAATCAGTTTGAATTCATGGCACTATGTAATGTTACTAGAAGGCTTTTATTCGATTCATAGTCAGAGTTGGCTGTTTCTGTAAGCTAGAGAATGATTTTTCCTCATTTTCTGTCTGTGTTCTTTCTTAATTGATGCTGTGCTTAAGGATGGTTATGTGATATAATATAGTAAACAAATGAACGGTGATTGTATTGCTTTTTGTTTGCTTATGATGATTAGACTTCTGCAAACTTGTTCTTATGGATTTGGGTTCTTTGTAACCGCATGCAGCATTGTGATAATGGAAGGCGATCCTCACCCTGGAGCAGTGTCAGGCCGGATGTCATTTGGGAGCTTCAAAACTTCTGGGGATGTGAGTATATGGGTCCTGCGACCCGCACTTTTAAACCGCCGACTAGTCACCTCTTACACTTTGTTTGTTGACCTCTGCTCACTGCGTAGAAAGCTGATGAAGACGCGGCAGACCTTAATCAGGCTGGAGCATCCGGCATGGATGACACTAACAGAGGAACATCTTTTAGGTTGGTGATTTTGATCTTCCCATCATCTTTGCTTTCTCTATATTATGGATATTCTTATGTGATTCGTGCGTAGTCTTTCAATTTTGTACGGATATCCTGATTCAGCATGGACATGGCTTTGGTTCATGGACTTATATTCACGCGGAACTATACAAAAATATTCACAAAAATGTCATCCTATTGGAAAAGAATACTAGATAAACCTGCCACAACAATCAATTATCATATGAAAACTTGTTTTTGACAATTTTGCAACTTTTTTAAATCAAGTTGTCCTGATCTGCCTCGTGGCAAATACAGGGAAAACGGATCTCCCATGGACGAGGCAGAAGGCTCAACCACTCCTAGAACAGATCATGGATCGAATGGAGACCACAAGAGGAAGAACTCCGAAGTCGCGGCAGAGACAGAAAAGCAAAACAAATCATCAGCAGTAGTCCCAGATGGTCAACATTCTTCGCCGAGTGGCAGCAAAGGCCGCTTCAAAAAACCGAAGCACGACAGGCTGGACTGGAACGTCCTGAGACGAAAACCTCAAAATAAACAAAGGTGAGTTCAAAGTAGGATACTGAATTCAAAATCCTAAACATTTTATCCCTGTTAATTTAAAGCTTAAATTTTGTTTCTTTAACCAAATTTTGCTCATGTTGTACCTTATTAGCAGTTCATTCTCTCTAGAAATCACTCATCTAAAATAGTGGTTAAGGATTTGGGCTATGCAATCTCGTTAAATCTCGGGGTCTTACTGAGCTGTGTAATCTGTCTGCATCTCTGTCAACTTTAGCTTGGATATCTCGTTAGTAGTCCCTTTCTGCTAGAAATTACTTGTTTCGAGGATACACAACGACTTGTTAATCTGAATCATTCACTGTTCACTTACAACAACACAAAGTACTACCAGCACTTCGCGTTATAGGGCTTCACATTCTCTCTCGTAGTGCGCCCTCGAGAGCCTTGTTGCCAGGACACTTGAGCCACCTCCTTTAAGTGGTGACTGATTCATGGTCTGGATCGAACTCATCATTTGCCTTGGATGTTGAATGCAACATATGGGCTTCGTTGCTTTGAGGAGGCCGAGGTGTGAAATGGGACCCAAGCTATTAGCTTCCTGGATTATAAGTAGCTCAAGAATCATTTTTCTCTGCCCAGCTTGACGTAATCAACACCTGCGGTGCAGAATTGGCACCTAATTGCCCCCGGATGGCTCAGAATCGCCGGACTCCGGCCATGATATGGCCATCACCGGCAAGGTATTGCTCGGATGCTCGTACCCGGCTTGGTTTAAGTTGGGCATCACTAGCTGAGCCAGATACCAATTGAGCACTTGTTTAGTTTGGAATCAAGACTCTATACTTGTTTCTAGCTTCAGACCAAACGAATCTGACCTAAAAATCCATTCAAGGTTGGTTCAAAGGGCTGAAACAAGACAGGTTTGAGATAGGGATTTGGATTGGATACGAATCGAAGAAAATACGATTTGGAAGATATGTGCAATGCGTTGGTATTTTTTTTGCGATATTGATTTTTTTTAATGCAATATTACTATTTTTTTATGCGATAATGATACGTGTATTTTCTTATCCGATCCATTTCTCCTCGTGCGCTTAATTTGCAATTTCCCTATTTTCTTACCGAAAACACTTCCAACTCCAAAATTCATCCCCAACCCAGAATTTTTATCAAGTGGAAAACCAAACTAGAACATAATTAAAACATTTTGGCTCAAATCCAACCTCATTTAATTAAACTAAATCCATGGAACCAATATAAAGCACAATACCTAAAACTAAGAAGGTGTAGTCCAAGAACCACAGGCAAACTAAATAATTATAGGCTCACATTAGATGGAAAACTCAAGAACCAAAACGAATCCAAACTACAACAAAACTAGAACACCGGCCAACTTCGCAGCCAACGTCGGTGCGTCGGGAGGCGGAAACGACACCGTCGCTCCTCTACTCTCCTCGACCCCACTCGTAATTTTTTGCGAGCTCACGTTTAAGTTTTATTCTAGAAACCCTCATCTGCTTCACGGAGAAGGACGACCGTAAAGAGTTTTAGTTTTAAGTTTTGGGTTTTCTTGATTAGAAATATGGTTATTGTTTAAGTTTTTAAATTTGATTTAGAGTAAAAATTTAGTGTTATTAAATTTTGATATTCTAATTAATTTTGATTATGATTAAGATGATTTAGTTTCGATTTTTTTTAAGGTTGGAAGAAGATGAATAGAAAGAAGAAGGAATATTTGATTTTTTTTAAATGAAAGAATAGTTTATCATTTCGCGTAGTCTCTTGCTAGAGAAAAATTTAGATTAAGATTTTAGGATTTTCAAATTCCACGAGCCTCTTATACATTCTCATTCAATCACGACGGCGGGGCATGGCTCGATAGAGAATTGGATAAGCCAATGATTTTTTTTCTTGTTTCAGAATACGGTTAACCAACATGTTAACTAATCGATTCCGATAAATTGGGGGGCTTTGCAATTTTGTCCAATTAAAAAAAATTAATTTACTTACAAAATAAAAAAAATGAAATTCGAATATGTCAAACTAAAAGACTTAAGAATAATTTATCTTTTTTATCATCTTAAAAATATTACGTATAAAAAATCAGATTTTCTTAGAGTGTACTTAAATCAAAGATTTAAGTTAAATACACGTATTCATATGTGTATATGACGGGGAATAAATTCTCAAATTCATTTCTTCAAATGTCAATTTCGAAAAATTTAACAAGTCTAGAATCTAGATCCGTTGAAACGATCGCCAACTACTTGATTAGATTCCCGGTTGAAACCAATTAAGTTCATTACAAGCGTTCAAAGAAATAGGATTTAGGAGATAAATATTAAATAATATATTCGTCATAAAAACGTCACTTATACTAATTGATATTGTGAAATTTCCCGATTCATAAATTATCAATTGCAATCAAAGGATCTTACCGAATTATATGTTTAATATTGTGGCAGGATGAGATCACTCCTTAGGTCACCAGTGAGCTAGTGAGTTCATCCTTCAATTTTGTATATTAATTACCGTATATCAATGTTGTATTCATGTCTCCAACAATACCAGCAAGTACCTTGCATATTGAAAAAACGTGTTACTATTATGAGTCTTGACCGAATAATACATTTTTTTTTTCGAAGATTTGACCGAATAATACTTGGAATGCAAGAAATGGACGGGGTCGGAGATTCGGTGAACCTGGATTATTAACCAAAATTTATCAAAAACTGTTGTTATGCGGAATTCGAGGAGTTGAATGGACCACATTAATTTTTATATTTAAAAAAGACAAGAAAACATACAGATAGTGCCAAGATGAAATATACAAGTGGATTCGGTCCAGTCATGAATCACTAGAATAATTAAATAAATATAAATCTTGTATTCACTTTATAATATTGAAGATGAAACTTAACCCGAAAAATATTTTTTAAAAATTATCATGTGTTTGCAGATTAAACTATTAAGTCAGTATTAATTTTGTTTAAACAATTGATCAGTCATTTTCTCTATTGTGGTTTGAGTTGCTTAGACCACACATCTAACCGTAGCTGGTTAATTTAAAAATAAATTAACTAGTACTTTTCAGAAGGTGCAGCAGCCATCAAAAAAATATTTTGGTATTAAACTTAGTTGACAACTTTGTGGAGTCCACCAAATAATGTTTGATGCCTCACAAGTCGAGAAGCTACTTACTTCATGGGTGTAGTTAAAGGTCATGGCATTGTCAAAAGGGAAAAGCCATTTATGACCCGCATGAACCTTCAAGGAAGGAGAGACTAAGATTGGCTTTATTCACATTATAATATTTCGTGTTCATACTATATGCTTGGAAAGCAAACCAGAATTAATGATGTTCAGACATATTATTGTGCTTTTCACTGTTTACCCTACTTAATGGAAAGCTTCTAGAGCATATATTAAAAAAAGATATTATTGTGGTCTTTGGAGGGATGAGGCCTATGAGAGAGTCTGAATGTTGCCATAATATATTGATTAGAATAAATTATAATTGCATCTCTGAAATTTGATAAAATTTATATCTGCATTTCGGCGAAGTGTATTTCGCAAAAATAAAAAGGGGCTAGTTGTCTCTTATCCATTATATTTGTATATCATCAATTTAGTATCTTTTAGGGTATCATATAGTGTCCGAAAATTAGTTGCACCCACTAATGCATGATTGGTGTAAAGTTCCCAACAAACACTTGATGCATTCTCAAATATTTGACTTGATATTTTTTTAAAAAAAATTGAAATCACTTTTTGAGAGTTAATCTAAGCAGTAGCTGGTAATTGATTATCACCTTGATTGGTTGATTTTGTTGACATCGATAATTTTGTTGTCATAAAAATTATTTATTCAATTCAAATATCCATCATATTGCCGTTGAACATTCTTTAATGGTGTGGTCGTCGACGTAGGGTCTAAGGTTGATGATCTGCTTAGAATGGAGTAAGATTGGACAGCTAGCGTGGGATGAAAGAAGGACGAACCCAATGTGGAAAAGAAGAATTATTACCAAAAAAAAAAATGTGGAAAAGAAGAAAGGAAATTTGTTCATTATGTGAACGGGGAACTGAGTCCCTATCACTTAGGTCCCACGACTATGGGTGATCACAAAAAAGTTGACAATAACTGCTAGCCTCGGGTTCAGTTAATGCAGCCGGTTGTATCTAGAATTGCATATCACTAACAATTTAAATTAATTTCCAACCAAAAAAATTAAAATTAATTCACCAACCGAATTCTCGAGTTTATGTCATAAATATGCACCCGTGTTCATGTTTCAGCAAAAAATGTTTAGCAAATTTTTTTTCTGTCTTACCAGTCGATTTTGGACATCATATCTTCGATCACAAGTGAGGAAGAGCTGACATCGCTAAGTGATCTTTGGTCCAGCGGTACAAGGGTGGGAAGGGATTTGAAAAGTCCAGAGTTCGATTACTCGCATTGTAATAAAATAGGTGGCATTGTAATAGAATAGATTTTAAAATATGATAAAAAAAAAGAGCTGACAAAAGTGTCCAACTTTTTTTTGCCAATGTGATCTATTTATCACAAAAAAGAAGACAAGTGTGATGGCGAGAACTATAGTTACCTGTTAGAGATGGTCGATGAAAATAAAAGAGACTCTAAAAAATTGCACCAAAATGTTAATCATTTTTACCGCAAAATCTGAATCATAATTAAATTAGTCAATATGTATATAGATACAATTGTCAAAATAGTCATGATACCATTACGTGTATGTAATTTAAGGTCATAGGACTAGAGGTTTTATTAGTTAATCTAGTAAGTATTTGGTTTTTAGCTCATTTCAAAGAAGAAAGTCAAAAAGAAGAAACTATTATTGGTAAAAAGGTTGGAGAGAAAGTTGGATGGTCCTTTGGATTGATCCGCAGCTGTCTGTTAAAAGGCAAAAATCGCATGGACCTATCTAAAAAGGCTGTCTTCCAAAGCAACTCCATTCAAATTCAGAGAATTTATCAAGTAATTGTGATCCTTCGGTATGTTCTCTATTCACCACACTCGAGGTTCAGCCCGATTTTCGGACATCTACTGAAAGATTAATCCCCACAGACTAAGATGGACCAGAAAGAACGACCAAACTCTGGTCTTCACTGCATCTGATGTTGAGGAAGGCTCTTTAAGACCACTACTTGATAACGAATTCGGACAAGAGGCAATTCTTAGTACATTGATATTTTACAAGAAACAAACGATTAATTAAGCAATGCCCTTGAGAGGAGCACATACTAAGTGATCCAGAGCTAAGCGTAGCTCGCCTTTACGACGACTAATCTAAAGTAAAACAAGGAAAGTCTAGTACATCATGAGAATTTCAAGTCACTAAGCCATTGATCCTAAGCTAAATGGTCACTGCTGGATGGGTTTCCAAATCGAAAGTGCATTGGTTATCCTCCCTTTCCAACCCTGCAGCAACCACCGGCTGTCTTCGTCGACGACAAAGTCCTTCACGTACTCCGTCTTGATCGTCGTCCTCACGAGGTTCAGGATATCCCGATCCAGCGGAAGCTGACGAAATCCAGCTCTCAGGATCCTGGTCTGCCACTGCTTGTATGTCTCCGGCCTCTCAATCCTCTCTGAGCCCTCGCAAGCTATGACATTCAAGATGTCCCTCCCGATTATCTCCCTCTCAAATATAATTCTCTGTTCATCCTGGCGAGGCACGCTCGCTTCAAACATATCAAACAAGGAAGAGAAGTGGAAGAGCGCCTCCCGAAACCGCGTCAAAAAGAAGGGTGCATTATAGGTTCCGTTGATGACTCCGTGGACAAACAGGTCAGGCTTGATCTTGTTGATCAAGTTCAGGACAATGTCCCGTGGGCTGTTGGCAGCGATAGTGTCGTCTGGGATATTCTTCAGCCGGTACAGACAGTTAACAACAATCATCTCATCCCTGTCGATGTTCAGATCCTCGTACTTAATGGTCTCCCACTTCTTGGCAATCACATGGTACTCGAATGAGACATTAAAACGTTCACAGTACTTCTTCAACCGTTGGACAGTCTCCTGAACCCTCTCGGCCGGCCTGAACCCGGGCTGGGGAAGTTCAATTCCAGTAATTCTCAACTTGGGAGGTCCGCCACTCCTTTCAGAGAGCCGCTGGATGAGGCAAGGCCATTGGAAACCATAAAGGATTCCAAAATCAATGATGTGAATCCGTGTTGCCTTCTCCGCATGCTTCAGAATTGTCCGGTTAGCATAGACATACGACATCCTCTTAAAGGGGCAGGCTTTGACATACACCTTGTAAGCCTTCAATATGTCGACCATTTTCGTCTTGTTGCTGACAAGAGGCGAATAGGCAGGTGCTTTGGATCCCGCTACCCGCGCCTCCAGGGCGATCGAAAAATAATGTGCCAGTCTCTGATTCACGTCACCAGATTCCAAAGAGTGTTGCTTAATCTGCTTCAACAGCTCGTTTGTGGTCCGCTGGTCGCTGCTTGCTAGGGCTTGAGCACATTGAGTTAGGAGAGTCCATAAATCCACCAAGTCTTCTTTGTTCCCTCGTTTCTTCCCTCTAGAACTCCTACCATTCGACCCCTTTCTCTGCACAACTTGGCTCGGCTCATTCTTCACATTCTCGTCGACAGAACAAGGTGAAGACGACGCCTGACAAAGCAAGACAGCATCGAACATCTCTGTGGGCACCTCAGGATCAGCAAGAGAAAGCGCTGAATGCTTGTTGCTTCTCTCTTCTTCCACAAGATCATCGTCCTCTTCTCTACGGTGAATTCTCCCTCTCAGCAGACTCATTGGAGATTGGTCCCTCTCTTCCTCATCCGAAGATGAGTTGGCTTGTTGAGCCAACACAAACGAACCCCCATTCGGAAGGATCATCCCAGCTTCCCCTAAACCGCCCCCAACCATCATCTGACTGTGCCACATCTCGCCACCACCACCACCAACATAAGGACCCGAAAGGATACTTTCGGGCGAATCAACAAGGTAATCACTCAAAACTGACAACCCAAAACCAGCCTGATCAAAATCCGGATCATACATAGCAACAGAACTATCAGTACTCCCCACATTCGGGTTCGAAACACACGAATCCTGCGGCGAGTACGGATACTTCTGACCGAGCACATCATAAAACGGTTTCTCAGCAGCTTGGAGGGCTAGACAGTCCTGCAACATACAGGTCTTGCCCTCCAAATCCTCCTCCATGATATCACTTATATACTTAAGAACTGCAATATTCTCCACACCAGAATCTGAAGAGGAAGACGGCGGATGATTATCATCTTCAGGGTGAGGATTGGCAAAATTCTTATATGGGTTCCTTTGATTAGGCTCAAACCCAGGAAGAACCAAGTTCCTGGATGAAGAACAAGGTTTAGGTCCACCCAGAGAGGTGAAACTGTTGGGAAATTCCCGGAAAAGGGTGTCCATTGAAATGATAGAAAAACCTTCTAAAAGATTGGATCTTTAGACACTAAACACTAAAAAAAACACAGGAATTGAGGAACAGAATTGGGCAGAGCAAAGGAAATCTTTGGACAAGAACCAAAGGAGATGCAATTCCAATAAAAAGGTTGAAGCTTTAACTAAAACAAGTCCCAGAAACTAGGAAAGCTTTAGTCTTCGGACCCCAAACCCGAAGTGTCTTTGAATAAGAATACCTTAGGGAAGGACAAGGAGACTCCTAGACAATGAAATGTTTTGACTGAAGATTATTTATGACCGGGTTCACACACTTATTTAAAAGGAGCAAGTGGCAGAGAAAAAAGCTCAAACTTATTCACCAAAAAAGTGAGGAGGGGAAGTTTCTGGGAAGGAAGAATGGTGGAGTTGAGGCACGGACAAATATAGCCGCCACCCCTATGATAAGGTGATTAAGGCGCAGGTTTAATTTGAAATGTAAAATTTGGTATATTCGTCGGAATACTATTTTCCCAGTTAATTACATTTAAGCAGGTTATCATGAGTTTGATGACAACCTTGCACTTTGTTTTTCACAGGTTGGATTGAGTCCGAAGGAGATCCGTTTCAAATAGTTTGAAGTTTATGTAGCAACTTTTTGCGAAAACGCTAAAATACACAAGTTCTAAATGAAAAATTCTGGTAGGATTGTGAATCACTGACATGTCGGTGTTGATAATTGAGTATGCCTCTGTCATAAATAAAGTCCGATATCATAACATGCCTGTCTTTACGATAATTACATGCCCAGTTATCGATACTGACATGTTAGTGATCCATAATTCCTCGCACATTTTTTTCATTTCAATCAACGTATTTTAACATTTTTTTTAAAAAAAATTCATGTATGTCTTTGACTCCAAATTATTTAGAATGGAACTCCTTCGGAATAAATTCAATCCGTTGTTATGCTCTAAAACAAAAACAAAAAATTTTGCAAGAGGTAAAAATTGACTCACCGAATTTTCAAGACAAAAAACATTGTTATCTTATCTATCAAATTGATTGTGTCACATTATTATAGACGGAAATCTATAACCTATAAGAAAATAAGCCATTTGTTTATTTTGAAATATATATTATGACTTTTAGAATCCACAAGTAAAAGTATTTGTTAGTGCCTAATTGCAGGGGTGAACTGAAAAGAAGTTGAATTATATGGTATTAATTTGTAATTTTGCTTGTAGGGACATAGTGACGCGAGATAGCCAATAAGAAAAATTGTTTAGGAGCGGCCATTTTGACTTGAGGACTAGGGTTGAATATTATATGGATTACCATATATAATTATTTAATAATTTGCCAGATATAAAAGATTCCCGATAATGTGGTAGTTAATGAATGAGATCACGTTGGAAGAGTATTTGGTCCATAATAAGGACCACATACATTGTAGTTTATTTTTGGGGCTCATCTTGGAAGGGCGCTTGGATCCGGTGCTGAGGGAAAGTTTCCTCAGTATATACTGAGGAAACAATAGGCCATTGGATCAGAATATTTTTCTAAATATTCTGATCTAATGGCCATTATTGAATAAGGGCATTTTAGACTTTTTGACAAAATTACTGTTCATCCACTAACGAAATTACTGTTCATCCACTAATAAAATTACTGTTCATCCACTAATAAAAGCACTGTACATTTTCAAATAAAATCACTGTTCATTTCGATGGCTGGTTTACTTGTGTGTATTGTTGGTTTAAATGGCTGTATTGTTGGTTTTCGTGACTGTATTGATGGTTTTCTTGGCTGTAATGCTAGTTTGATTAACCCTATTGCTGGTTTACTTGTGTGTATTGCTGGTTTAAATGGCCGTATTATTGGTTTTTGTGACCGTATTGATGGTTTTTTTAGCTGTAATGCTGGTTTTCTTGGATGTAATACTGGTTTTCAAAACTCCCATACTGGTTACTTTCATATATTGAATGAAAAAAAAATAACACCAATCATTTCAAATATGTTCTTCGGGTAGTTGGTTCAAATCTATTCCTACAATATGTTCGTCAAATGCAACATCTTTCGAATTAAACCAGCAATGCAACCAAGCGAACCAGTAATGCAGCCAAGAAAACCAGCAATGCAGCCAACAAAACCGTTAATACAACCAAACAAACCAGTAATGAAAAGAAGCAAACCAGCAATACAACAAAACAAACCAATAATGAAAAGAAGCAAACCAGCAATACAACCAAACAAACCAGCAATGAAAAGAAACAAACCAGTAATGCAACCAAACAAATCAGCAATAAAAAGAAGCAAACCAGCAATACAACCAAACAAACCAGTAATGAAAAGAAGCAAACCGGTAATACAACCAAAAAAACCAGCAATGCAGCCAAACAAACCAGTAATATATAACCAACGAAACTATTAATACAACTAAATAAACCAGTAATATAACAAAATAAACCGTCAATATAACCAAGCAAACCAGTAATGAAAAGAAGCAAACCAGCAATACAACTAAATAAACCAATAATACAACAAAAAAAACCAGCAATGCAGCCAACGAAACCATCAATACAACCAAACAAACCAGTAATATAACTATGCAAACCAGTTATGCAACCAATAAAACCAGTAATATAACCAACGAAACCAGTAATACAACTAAATAAACCAGTAATATAACAAAATAAACCGGCAATATAACCAAGCAAACCAGTAATGAAAAGAAGCAAACCAGCAATACAACCAAATAAACCAGTAATACAACCAAAAAAACCAGCAATGC
>SOPF01028044.1:113534-240801 GCA_012979155.1 Hypericum perforatum | reverse complement strand
CCAAATAAACCAGTAATACAACCAAAAAAACCAGCAATGCAGCCAACGAAACTATCAATACAACCAAGCAAACCAGCAATACAATGAAGCAAACCAGTAAAATAACTAACGAAATGAGTAATACAACAAAATAAACCGGTAATATAACCAAGCAAACTACCAATATAATTAACGAAACCAGTAATGTAACTAAAAAAACCAGTAATACAGCCAACCAAACCAGCAATGCAAAAAATAAACCAGCAATGCAAACCGACCAAACCAGTATGTAGTTAGTGGATGAATAGTTAGTGGATGAATAGTAGTGGTAGGTAAATTGACATATATATCCTCCTCAGTATATACTGAGGAAAGGCATCCTCAGCACCGTTTCCACTCCCCCTCGTAACCTACGCACGACAACAAACAAACCAAGACCAATTTTTTTTAACAGTCCTTGCAAGTTCCCGAAATGTCCATGTCGAGATGGACCATTAAGGTAAATAAGCACAACATTATTTTAAGGGATAAATATATTTATAATTTTAGGATTTAGACGACAACAAATTTTGATTTCCTTTTTAAGAAGTTGTTAGTTCAAATCTTATGGCTTGCAAAAAAGAAAAAAACTTATTTGAGAAGAAAAAAAAGTTAAAAATTATATAAAATCCAAAAATTTAAGCTCAATTAACTAAACTTAATTCACAAAAATTGACTCGACTAATTTTATAATTTCTCTATTAATTACCGTAGTTTTGCAAACTTCTCACTTAAAATGTTCAAAGTGTCCTCACTTAAAAAGACAAAAAAAACTTGGCTCCCCTCCAATTTCTTCCATATAGTGGATGTTTGGTTTCGCTGTTAGAGATCAGTGGATAAAATAATTGTTGGAATCCAAATGCAAATTTTTCCAACAACTAGAATTTATAGCTGTTACATTTAACTGATGGCTGTTATAATATCAAATTATTAAATAGCTCTCGATTCAGATAATTCCTAATTAAATATTAAATTAAGTGGAACTCTTTTTTTTAATTGGCAAAAATATAGAGGTAAATACTAAATATTACTATATTAAATATTAAATTAAGAGAGACATTTTTTTTATTAGTGGGAGTATAAAGATAAATAATATATATTATATTAAATATTACATTAAGAGATACACTTTTTTAATTTGCGAAAGCATAAAAATAAATAATATGTATTATATTCAATATTAAAGAATGATGTTTATTAGTCAATTACCTTATTTTACAACTCAACAGCAACATCTAATGCTAATTTACTAAACACTTTTGCAAAAATCGGATATCAACTATTAGCTGAATATTATCAGCCAACATCTAATCAACTAACAGCCAACAGTTAACATCAAAATTTTATTAGTAGTACCAAACAGACACATACTCTCGTCATCTTCTCCCTCTCCCCTCTCCCCTCTCCCAAACCCAATTAAATATTTTTAGATAAAATATCCAATTAAATCCATTAACAAACTCCAAACCCAAAATTAAGAATTTCATGAATATAATAAACCCTAACTAAAAATTCAGAATGAGGTGCCCGAATCAATATCTAATTACATAGTTACAATAGCCTAAATTGATTAACTACTAGAATTCGACGTCCTCGTCCTATTCATCGTTTTGCCTACTCTCTCGAGCTTCGTCGCTCGATGGTGAAATGAAATGGAGACTTGTCAAAGCTCCATTGCTCGTCCTCATACCTCTTGGTGAATCATCTCTTTGAACGGATCCAATTTACTGGTTTATAGTTTTACTGTTGATCTGGATTATCTGTTGTATGGATATTTTATTTGGTATATTTTATAAAAATTTGGTATATTTATATGTTATTATTAGTTTATTACATAAATTATTTACCTATATAACAATATAAATTTCAAAAAATTACATAAAAATTAGAAAGAAAAAATTTGGTCTCACTAATAATTGGACTGGTCAAACCGGTCCACCCAAAGGTCAGTCTCCGGGTCATTTTTGAGAACCCTCATAGAACCTAAGCATACCCTAATTAGAAAATTTTGATTCATATCCTATCTTGGACTCTAAATTTTTTTTATTACTAGACTCATAATCCTTATCCTAAGGATCAATCGAGTTTATATAGTTTTATAAGGTTTGACTCTTAAATTAAATACAATAATTTTTTAACATAAATTTTGATTGTATATATATAATTTTACTAAATCATTTTGAATATATAAAAATTTATCATGAAATGTCTATTATATCAATAAAAAAATTAGAAGAGTCAATGTTATGAAGTACATTGCAAAATATTTAAGAAAGCTATAATAATTTATAAGTAAAAAATAATAATAAAAGCTCTAATTAGAGCCTAATCAAAATTAAGTTAGGGTATAGTTAAATTAGAATAAAATGGTGAGAATAGTGTGAAAATTATTAAATTCATGCAATACTTTAAATCCCACCTTCAAATATAGACTCATACCCTACCTTAATTCAGTCAAAGTCAACATATCTTTGACCTACGAATAAAAGGTAGGGTCCGATCCACATGATATTTATATTTCAAACATCCTAGTTCTGTGATAATACATTCGTTTAAATTTTTGACATAAAATGTTAGAGAATTTTATTTTGCATATTCGTTATTTGAATTTAATTCTTTTTTAATTATTCACATTAAAATGGTGTTTATTTTTTGTTTGATTTCTATGTTAGGTTGTTCTAAAATATTCTAGGTGTTCTATTGTTAAAGAAAAGGAGATGGTTTAATTGAGTTGGATTTTATCATCAAAGAGAAACACACGTGTTGATTTAACTGGGTTTGGGAGGGGAGAGAGGAAGGAGATGACGAGATAAAATGGAAAAAATGGAGTGAGAGAAATTTTTTTGTTTTTAAATGAGGGTTATTTTGAACATTTTAGATAAGGAGTTCGTCGAAAACATCTCTATTCTGGTTTGACAGTTCCGTGAATATAATAATTATCAATATACAAGAATTTGGTAATTAACATGGTGATTATAGGATTTTCAAAGTTTATTTAATTATACATGAAGTTTTAAATGTAATATTTTTCTATGATACCATAGAATCAACTAACTATAGAGAAAAATATATTTTTTTGTAGTTCAAAATTTTAAATAAATCAAAAACTAAACTAATTGGTATAATAATGTACTACGCATGCTCCAAATCCAACATTGAAGCACGGTCAATAAAGACTACAAAATACTGTTTGGGCATATCCATTTCTAAATTTATGCACCGCTAGCTCTCAACTGCTCAAGCACTTATGAATATGATCCATTTGATATCCGTATATAAACAAAAAAAAAACATGTACTAAATGTTAACGACATACTAAGCTGTTATATGTGCATATCCACTACTAGAAAACACACTTATCATGTGAGACATTTCGTTCCTACCTCGATTCAATTTAATTTTTTTCTAAGAGTTTTGGGGTGTGTAGGGATTTTTCATTTGTAAGTTGTAAAATTTGGTACATATAAAATTTAATCATAAAAAAATTAACGTATATATCCAAATCAGTTTATCGATCTTTATTTTAAAGATGGTTTAATCCTGATATAACGGATGGACGAGAAAATAGCATAGTTTTTTAGGGAGAGAAGAGAAGGGGGTTGTCAAGAGTTGGATACATCCATAATGGAACTCGTTTCATTTGGTCAAAAAAATCTTCTGACTTTGACTATAAAGATAATAAAATTAAAGGCCATCGGTCTTTTTTTTTTTTTTGTCTCTCAGAAAAAATTTCTTTTTAGCTTCTGAAAGGTATGAAGTCAGATTGACCTCAAATGTTTCCTGCCTGTCTTAGGGTGGTGCATGTGCATATTTTAAAAAAATGTGGTGCCATGAACGACGTTTCAACTCTTTTTACAGCTCGTGATCAAATTGATGGTCAATGTTGTTGACTGA
This sequence comes from Hypericum perforatum, assembly GCA_012979155.1. Classification (NCBI taxonomy): domain Eukaryota; kingdom Viridiplantae; phylum Streptophyta; class Magnoliopsida; order Malpighiales; family Hypericaceae; genus Hypericum; species Hypericum perforatum. Next base: position 236,889 of record SOPF01028044.1, on the reverse strand, counting down.
CGGTCCAATTAGCTTTTGGTACGCTATTTTAGACTAATCTACACAAATAAGTAGAATACAGGATGGCCCCAGAGAATTCCGCAGGCAGTATTGCAGAAATCAGCGGGCTGTTCTGCATAATTTGGGTCATTTAACTCTCTTTGGAAGTGCGATGAACCTACTTGTTCACGATTAATTTGCAGTTGAAAGAGAAGTAATCACAATGAAACCAAGAACAACAGATCATTCATTATCATACAAAATGGCGGACCTCAAGCATTAGAATAGTAGTAAGTTACCTAGGAGTCTATATGATACATGGGCTCCTGCTACGAATTTCGATTCGACGATAGTCAGAAAGCAGTAAAAGTAGTAACTACACTCATAAAACCAATAGCTATAGCTAATTCATCAGCCCAAGTGTAGGCATTTGCTCAAAGTTCGCTAAGTTTAGAAAACGAAAACATCAGTGCACTGTGGCGTCGGACGGAATCTGCAGCTGGATTAGAACCTGTCGACAGGTTGCGGCAGAAGCTCCCCTATGCAGGCACCCAGCAAGATGAAGCCATCAGAATCCGACCCTTCCATCCTTGCAGCATCCAGTCCCCCTCTTGATCGATCGTGAAATCCTTATGGTAGCATGACTTTAGTTTACCCCTGAACTTATCCAAGAGCTCTGAATCCAACCGGATGGGTTTGAATCCTGCTCGCAAGGTCCTCGCCTGCCACTTCTTGTATGTCTCGGGCCTTTCCACCCTCTCCAGGCCTTCACACGCAATAGCATTAATAGCCTCTCGGCCATGGAACTCGGCCTCGACCGTTTCCCTATCTGGGTTGTCACGGGCCAGGGTGCAGTCATACATATCGTAATATGACGAGAAGTGGAAGAGCGCCTCCCGGAACCTCGTAACGAAGAAGGGAGAGTTGAAGGAACCATTACAAGAAGCAAGACAGAATATTCCAGGATTCATCTTCCTGACTAAGTTAAGGACAGCATCCCTAGGACAGTCCCCTTCTTCTCCTGTCTCATCAAGTAGGTTACTGAAACGGCACAGACAATTAACAGCAAGGAACTCATCGCTCTTAAGGTTGAGATCTTCAACTCGGATTCTCTCCCAGTTCCGCTCGGCAATAGGATGGTACTCAAACGGAACACTGAACTTCGTGCAGTACTTAGCCAAGCGGCGTCCAGTCTCCTCGATTCTTTCTGTTGGCCTAAAACCACGCTGAGGCAGCTCTATCCCGGTTATCCGCAGCTTAGGAGGCCCTCCATGTCTTTTGGAGAGGAATTCAATGAGAACAGGCCAATGGTAGCCAAACCCGATGCCAAAGTCCACAATGTGGAGGGTTGTCGCCTTCTCAGATGCATGCAAAATCATTTTGTTTGCATGAAAGATCGCAAGCTTCTTCAATGGAGAAGCAGAAACAAGAGTTTGGAAAGCTTTCAGCATATCAGCTGCTGTCAACTTCCTCTCAGATAGAGAATGAAAGAAGCTTTGTGCACCTGTTGTACTACCAGCCAGGCGTGCCTCGAGACCGATGGCGAAATAATGAGCAAGTCTTTGAGATCCATCACCATGAGGAGAAGAGTCTTGCCTAATCTGCTTCAGAAGCTCACTAGCAGTCCTGAAGTCACCGCTAGACATTGCTTGTGCACAGAGAATTAGTAGGGTCCTCAAATCCACTGATTCCTTCTTCTTCATCTGTCTTTTAGCTCGACTCTTTCCACCTTTTGGTCCGTTTGTTGGTCCATTTGCTGGCTCGGTCTTTTGGACTACACAATGTCCCATCGCAGCATGTTCATTGCAACCAAGGCCAGCAAAAAGAAGCACCTTATCAAACATATCGGACAAGTCACCATCCCTTTCGCTAACATTATCCTCCACACCAATGGCTGACTGCTTTTTGCTCCGACCTTCATCTATGTCTGAATCCTCCCGTCCATGAGTCTTGCTACTCCTTGGACCATTAACCAAGATGCTGTTATCTAATGTCTCCTCTTTCACCGTACTTTTTGAATTGTCTTCCTTCCTTGCCGAGGTAAAATTGTAGCTGTCAAGATCAATAACCAGTTGAGTAGGACTTGGGAGGAACTTGCTAGCTTCTTCTAACCCCTTATTGAACAGCATTACCGAATCACTATCACTGAACATATTTTGCACCATCTCGTTGGCGGATGTACCAGAAAGCCCACCAGTAGATCTATAAAACTCAGTTGGAGCAGTTTCCGGTTGCAACGAAGATGGATCCACTCCAATGTCACTAGTCGATTTGGGTTCAACAGCAGGACCGTAAGTGGAGGCTGCGTCGGGGCTAATTCCATTACTAGTTCCAGAGCTAGATGTGGTGGTCTCTGCAAAATCACTACCACTTCCGGAATTACTGTCCGGGCTATCAAGGCTGCTGAAACCCACATTCGGACCAACCGAAGGTGGGTATTGCTGGCCAATTGCATCATAAAGTGATTTCTCCGTGGCTTTCAGCGCAATCAGATCATCAAACATGTATGGCTTGTCTTTTATGTCCTCCTCCAAAAGCATATCACCTATGAACTTAAAGAGTGGATCGGATGATGAGTCACTGTCAACAGGAGAGGCAGCCTCTCCCTCTGGACTCCAACTCAACCCCAACGAGAAGTCAGACGACTCTCCTCCACTCGGACTTGGATCCACGACCTCAGTGTTGGGATCAAAAGGGCCATTGCCGGTGTATGAGGTGAAAGATTGATCAAAATGGTTCGGCTCATGACCAGGAGGGTCAAAAGGGAGGTTCATGAAGTTGAGATCAGGGGAAGGGATATTGGGTATGTATCCATTTTCGGCATATGGGTAAAGATCATAATTGGGAAAGTTTCCAACATCATCAATCTCATAACCATTCTGGTAATCAGTGAATCCCTTGTACTTTGAGTCCATGATCCTCTATAAGAGTTTCGTCCTTTCCTGTGAAACAAAAGAAAAGTCAACTCCTTGAAGGTTCAACTCCTTGAAGGTTCTAGCTCTAAAACAGAAAGAACCCAGATAGAACATAATCTGAAAATGCTAAAAAAATCACAACTTTTCAAGCTAAATAGCAATTATAACATAAACCCAGATGGCAATATTCTCAACTGAGCCAAAATTCATTAATACTAAACTAAACAAGGTAAAAAGAAAGTATAAGACTAAAAATTGAAACATCCTTTTCAAGTTAACAACCCAACTGGCTAATAAAAACAAGACAAGTACCTTTGAAACAGGGCTGTCTTTGGTTGCTTCCCTCTTGTCTCTTCTTTTATTTAAGTGGCTTCTTCTTCTTAGTTCTTCATGGGGCAGGCCCAAGATGGTTTTCCTTGGTTCTTCATGGTCTTGTGTCTTTGGTTATAAAGGGAGAGAATACCAGTTAACCAGAATGGTCTAACCTGTTTCAAGGCACTACAAGATGAAAGGAACCTTCTCGGAAACATGAAAGTACACAAAAGTGATAAATAAGTGAGACACTCACATCCCAAAGAAAAATACTTTTTTTTTTATTTTGGTGTTAGTATTCATGCAAAATTATCAAAATAGTAGCAATAAAAATTATTATGAAAATAGTATCCACAGACGATCTTTGAGAAATTTTACCGTGACTTAGATCAAGAAACAGGAAAATTACCCATAACAGAAGAAAAAAAATCGGAGCCAAGACAAAAAAAAACTCGTGTCTTGGTCCAAGTCACGATTTTTTTTCACTTGGTTTTTTATTTTTCATTTTTGGAAAAACTCAAGTAGAAAGATTATGTGGAAATCTTTCAAAAGTAATATTTTGGTATTCGGATGTCTGATTCGAGAATTTTTTTCTAAATTCACATAACTTTTTCAGATCTACGCATGGCGAACTGCCAAAAAAGGCAGTTTGACAAAATTTTGAACCCTAAAATGCCTTCTTTTAGAGAAATCAGATTTAAGGGATCGAACGACATTTGTGAAAAATAATTTACTATGAGTTAACTTTTTTTCAATGAGTTTTTTTGTGTTACACCCCGAGTTCGCAAATACAATAGAGTCATGAAATTAATTCTTGATTAAATAATTTACCATCTTTGTAAAATACCCGTGTTAAATTTAGGTCATCAAATTAGGACATAAAAAATTGGATATAACTCGGATTGAGTTGAAATGTTATATGCATGATTCTCAAAGTAAAAATTTTGGAAAAAATTCCAAAAATCATAGAATTTTTTTAATTTTCCCAATTTTTTAAAAAAACTAGTCATAAAAAATTCGTGACTTACTCAATCACGGACTTTTTTTCCGTGATATGGTCACAAAAATTTTTGTCATGACTTGGTAGTCACGAATAATTTTTTTAAGTTTTGTTACTGGTGTCCAATGTAGACACAAGTTTGGTAATTAAATTTTTTGGATATTATTTTTGTAATTAACAATAACAGTAGTTTTACTTTGAAAATAACCTAAAAAGACGAGGTGCAAAGTCCAATTCACATTTTTTATGAGACAATGATATTTTTCTATGCAATACGTATTTTTTTATTTTTGCGAGAATTATATTTCACTCATGTGATATCTGTTCGTATAGATTTTTTTTTTATTTTGGTCCTATGATTTATGAATTTTTGTAAAAAAAAATCCCAACATATGCATTTTCGTGTATTTTTATTTTTTATGATAATGGCAATTCCTTCATACGACACCGACCTATGTGAGATTTGTTCACTTTGGTTCCATGATTTGTAATTTTTTGCAAAAATATCTCGTCTGTATCGTTCAGAAAAATATCACTCATTATTTTTTTTGTTGAGTTCTATTTTAGTATTGATACCAAAATTTATGTGATTTGACACTTATAAACATTTAGATAATTTTTTTAATAATTACTTAAATCAAATAATATAAATATTTTAGTTCAACTAAAAGATCTCGAGTTTGAGTCATTAAATATAAAAATATTAAATATTTATTTAATTTTTTTTTCCATTCAAGTGTCACACACTATTCGAACTTCAAATAATTATCGCATCCATGTTCTAATATTTTATTGTCTAGACCTCAAGTCAATTAGATTATATCGATGAGTTTTAGTTTAAATAATAAATCTTGAGTTCAATTCGTTGTTAAATATTTGTTGAAAAATATAATTTTTTTTTTTAAGTCTTAACCAAGTAAACTTTATATTATTCAAATCATATATATATATATATCTGAAAACTATATGATATTAAAAAAATAGATTATGATACCTTTTGGATTTATGACACATGTTGCATAATTTGGCTTATATATTTTGAATATTTTTAACTTTGAATTTTTTTAGAAAGGTGAAACAAAGTGTAACTAAGTTAGCAGGTTACAAAACAATAACAAGAAAATTCAATCTGTAATCCATAAAGTGGCACGGACATTAACCATCGGCTGTCCATAAGGTAGAAAAGATAATGGTAGTCCCCGTCTTGGGGACTAAACCGAATTCAATCTCCTTGACTAGAAATCCAAGTTCCACATGATGACGTCGGTAATGTTTTCTTGCCATGGCACCATGTATTGGGTTTGACTAATACTAATAAACCTTTTCAAAGAAGGAGGCCAATACTAATTAAAAGACATATGTATTCGGTTTGATTAGTCTAAGCTTCTGTTTAATTAAATACCAATTATATTTTGCAGTCATTTTTTTTTTTGCAAATACGAATTTGATTCCATTTGGCCTACAAGGTGCCATAAATTTATAATCCCAATTTAAAGCACATTTCTCAAATGAAAAATTATTTATCATTTTTTTATAAATTTCGTGGTGCTACTATCTGATATGCTATTAGAATGAATTATTATTTAGTGTAATAGTCCTCACATTGTATCATAGCACATTGCTAATATCAAACTCGCCCAAAATTTGATCTAATAAATTTTATTTAAAGAAACATGTTATGCTTTATAGATTACTTATGGCATCTATTTTACCTTATCTAGAAGTGCTAAAAAAGTGCAAAAAAAGTACTTTAACGTATATATTAGTTAATTATTCTCAAAATTTTAACTTATAACGTTATTCGTGATAAGGCATACAGTTTATCAAAATTGTAATAGAGTCTTTATTCTTCAGAGAAATATTTGTATCATTTACTTAATTGATATCAATACCTAAATTTTATTTATTTTACATATAAATTTTCTTTTTTTACAAATAAAATAACATTTTTTTACATACGAAATTTGAGCACTGTATTGAAAAACGTAGGAAATGCATAAGTTTTACCAATTGGTATTTTAGGATGTATGGAGTTTGAGCTATTTATTTGACTTATTTTATTTCATAGAAGTGCCAATGAGATCTTGCTTTCCTTTTCCGATACCAACTAGTATTTCAGAGATTTGGTTTTTGGTTGAAAGAGGGAGGGATTTTTCGTGAATCTTAGTTTTCTGGAATAAATTTGGGTTTAGATTGAGGGAGATAAGATAATGTTGATTTGGATTTAAGAAGAAATCTAGAATAAGATGGAGGAGAAGGAAAGAGGGGGAGGAGATAGAGATCAGGAGGGAAGAGAGAGAATTTTTTATTTTTTAATCATAAGAGTATAAATACCATATCACATATTAAAAAAATGAAAAATTAGATATTGATATCTGTCAAGAATCCGATATCAACATTAATCTAAAGAGCAAGAATCCTAATTTTTTTTTAACTAAAAATCTTGAATTCGAATGAAACTCTACCCAATCTTTTACTTAACTTTAGAAATCAATAACTTGAAAATAATTTCCTTATTAATTTTGGTTAGATAAGGAAAGTTTTAGTCAAATATAGTGCTTTGGTATTCGCATCAACTCATGTCGGTGAATAGAAAATTGGTAATTTGTTACTGCAACTTTTGTTTGCAGGACAATCAATCTTAGAGTGTCGACAAATTTGATCTGACCTAAAGGCCGCCTCCGAAAACTGCAATTCTATTCGGAACAAAAAAAAGTTTGGTCCGAAATGATACATTTAATTCGTGTTCACACCTCTATGGAATAAACAGAAATAAATGTTTGATCGGGGGAAGGCAGATTTTATTAATAATCTGTTGTTTTTCATCAGTTCGTCTCAAGAGATAAAATATAATTCAGAAAACAAAAACTGCTCTTAAATAGTTTTCATACTGCTCACTTTCTAAAAAAATTAAAAAAAAAAAATCCTTCGTGCTATCACATAAAGGAAAACAGGGGACATAAATGTTGGGTCTGCTATAACCAAAAAATTTCGACTACGCTCATGCATGAATCCTAGACAACAGATTTACAAATCAAAGGGAATAAATCTGACAACAATAAATCAAAGACAATAGATAAGACATACAATTTGATAACCCTGTTCGACCGATAATTTGCATCTGAGAGTGTACCAAACTATAAAAAGAGCATTTTTACTACATGAGCTTGAAGTTCTTTACAATAGAATTCCAACTCTTCGGAGACAACAAGTATATATAAGAGAGAGTTTTATAATGTATTTATAGAGTGAAGCTAAACAATAAATTGTTAGACAACCAAGGGCATTCTTGTCGACAAAAAGTTTCATCATGCATATCTCTAATATTTGCTAAAGGCCTAACAGCCTGCTGGGGTCTCAAATCCGAACCCCTTGAGTTCGTCCTCTAGAGATTACTGGGAGTCCAGCAGTAGCTGGCCTCTCAATTTAATTTTTCATCATTTTTTTGTTTACCTCTAGACCTTCATTTTTTCATTCAATTGATTCCTCAGATGCCATCAAGTACCAAATGAATCCCAAATCATATCTGAGTTACTCATTAGGCTTCATGCCTCAACAATATTCTACATGTAGATTAACCTTATTACTTGTTCCTTATCACACAAACACCCGTCACCTGGTGTTCTTCCATAACCTTATTCAGTTGGCTGGTACTCTAGCATCTTCTTATCATTCAACTAGGTCAGTCGATGCTATGTTGGGTCTTGTATATACTATTGATAAATTAAATATTTGACAATCGATGCATATAGAGTTAGTTCTCTTTGTATAGGATTTCTGTACCTCACTCTTAGGTACGTCTTTCATTAATAATTTGAAGTACCTACCTAAGAGAGTCATTGTAGACTTGACTTCATGCACACTAAACTGTTTTAACACCTTCTCAATATACTTGGCATGAGAAAAGAATAACTTTCTTGCTTTCTTATCTCTCTTGATCTTCATACCAATAATTTACTTTGCTTGACTCAAATGCTTCATAGCAAATTGCTCTAACAATTAGTTCTTCAAACCACTCACCTCTTGATCACTTGCTCCTATAGTCAATTGGTCATCAATATAGAGTAAGAGTATGATTTAGCTACCATCAAGCATCTTCATATAACAATAATCTACTTAATACTGTATGGAGCTTATCTCATGCATGAATCAATCAAACTACTTATACCATTATCTCATGGATTATATTAACCCGTAAAATCTCTTTTCAAATAACACACAAGTTTCTCATTACCCTTCAACAAATTGTCTTCTAATTGCTCTAGCAAGAGGTTCGCGAGCGCCACCATAATCAACATCACCAAAATGGTGGTTATCTTTATTACTGATATGAAGATATCTATATAATCTATATCCTACCTTTTTTAGAACCCGAATGGTAGTTCTACTATTGCCATTTATCTCTTACTTGATTCTTTAAATTCACTTATTTTGTAAAACTTTTTGCCTTTAAGAAGCTGGCCTAGTTTTAAAGTCCCATTGTTCGTCAATAAATCTATCTCATTATCTATAGAATACTTTCACTTGTTCACTTTTGCTCACCCTCTTGAGCTATCACAAAATCTTTGGGTTTTTATTTGTCAAGAGAATATAGAAATTACTCAAAGAGTATCTATCAAGAGATCTATATTATATTGTAGACTTCCTTTACGGGATAACTAGTGATGGGAACTTAATGCTACATCTTTCTTATGAGCCTCTTGTCCATCTCGAGTTTCTTGCTCACACATAAATAAATTAATGACTTCATTTCTAGGAGCTCCCATCTTATTGGATATACTTTTTTGGGTCCTTGTATAATACTTGTTCATTAAATATGACATCTTAGCTTCTAATCACCTTATGAACTTATGACTCTTCTCATCCTAAAACTGAAATCCAAACTCATTACCGTCATACCTAATGAACATGCACTTCTTGGACATGCATCTAAATTGATTCTTTCACTTGTATCCACAAGAACATACGTAACATAACCAAAGACCTAAAAGTAAGAGAGGTCAATTTCTTTACTACTCCATACTTCTTTGTGGATACTATTATCCAATAGAGTAGATGAACCACAGTTGATTAAGAATACTATTATGTTGACCACGTATGCCTAAAATCTATTGGATAGTCTATACATCAACCTCATGGCTCTTGCTGTCTTATTTAGTATTTAATTCATCCTTTTTGCGATGTTATTAATCAAAGGTAAATAAAGCTCCCAACTTCTACCAAAATTCATCACACATGCTCTCATCATATCCTCCAATATTTGAATTGTCTGTTTTGACTGTCCATCTGTCTGAGAATAGAAAGCTGTGCTCAAATCTAAGCGAGCACCTATGGAATCTTGAAATTTATTCCAAAAGTGAGATGTACAGTATATCCCTTAATCGGAGACTATCAAGATGGGAACTCTATGTAGTCGAACAATCTGATTAATAAATAGTTGAGCAAATTTTGTTTACCTTTGATAAGATTTTGAGATGATAATTTGCGAGCATGCCTAAGTTGGTAGTTTAAAGCATTAGAGGTGAATTGATTTTGGAAGCCAAGATTTAACCTCATATATGGTTGGAAATTATTGTACAAAGTTGTTCGAGGTTGAAGGAGCATAAAGCAGAAGGAGTATCAGATTTAAGAACTAATGCTATTTAGGAGTGTTTATCTGAGTAAACAAATAGTACATAATAAATTTGGTTGTGTGTTATTATATGTATGTCTCAGACCTTGATGATGTGTGTCACATGCATATGGTGTTGGTCTATGATATGTTTGGATATACTTTTGATTGGTTTGTGATGTATGTGACATTTATGAACAGCTTGTTAAAGAGTCCTCGTTACAATCCTATCTATGTGAACTCTATAATCTGTACAAAAATCTTTGAAGTCTTTAAGCTCGTACTTGCCACTATTGCTAAACGTGAAACATTTGACTTTGAGTTCTGTCTCATTCTTTACTAGCGCTTTCTCTTTCTTAAAATTATTGAAGACATCATATTTTTATTTCAAGAAGTACACCCACACTTTTATCGTGGAGTCATCGTTGAATATTATGTAGTATATTGACTCTCCCAAGAATGCAACCACTGATGGCTCCCACTAGTTATTATAGACTAAATCAAGTTTTTACTCTCTTGGAGCTCTACCACTTTTTGGAAAACTAACTCTATGGTGCTTTCTAAGTACATAATGATTACATATGCTGGGCTTCAAGCCCGATAACTCTCTTTTAGAGTATAGCATCTTCATCATTTTTTCACTCATATGGACAAGATGACTATGCTATAGATCAGCATTATTTGAGTCTCTTATAAAGTTGACACCATCTTAAGGGCTCCTTATTATGTATATGATTTATTTTTTCAAACCTCGAGCTAATACTATAGCTCCTTTAGTTATCTTTCAAAACTTGCAACATAAAATTATATTGTCGCATTCATTGTTTAGTTGTGCTATAGTGAGCAACTTCATTTTCAATCCAAGAATATGTTTCACTCACTTTAACACTATTATAGATTCATTCAACATTTTGATTCACACATTTATCATGCCTATAATTTGTAAAAGTTTATTGTTCACTAGATAAACTTTGCCAAACTTCCCTTAAATATACTTCTCTATTATGATGCACCCAAATATAAAAAAGTTTCTGATAGACTACATGCACTAATGACTAAAGCATCTTCATGGTCTTTTATTGTTGTATTTGTGATGAGTCCTCCCTTTTTTGTGCTTTACAATTGATTGCATAGTATCTATATTTGTCACAGTTATAATATTGGACTTTGCTCATGCCCTTCTTTGACTTTCTCAACTTAGACCTAAATCTATAATGATCCTGCTTCTCCTTCTTAGACTCGCACATTTCTCTAATATTTATATTCAAAGTTGAACGTGAGGCTAACTCATACCTCTTTTACAAATTGCTTCACTCATAATTAAGTCTCTAATTTAATCCAATTTTCACATAACAATCCCTCTCAAGGCACTCATTACTACAATAATGTCATTCCAATCATTGGGTAAAAAACTTAATAAGATAAGAACTTGTACCTTATCTTCAAAGATGATGTTCATCGAGCTTAATGTCACTACAATAATATTGAACTCGTTCAAGTGCTTGACCACTATCGTACTCTCTACCATCTGCAAGTTGAATAACTTATGCATCAAATAGATCTTATTCATGATCGATGACTCCTTGTAAATATCGAATAATATCTTCATTATCTTCTTTGTCAACTTCACATTCATCATATGCAAAACCATATTCTTGGATAAGGATGTGAACAACACTCATCACTTTTTAATCTAAGTACTTCTACTCCTCTTTCTTCATGTCTTTCGACTTCTTTTACTTGAATAGTAGATGTAAATCCTTCCCATAGAGGTAGTATTTATAAGAATTTCCAAATCTTACCCAAAATCTTAAGTTAGTGAGTAGATGGATCATTCTACCTTATAAACTAATACATCCCGCTTGCAACTTCCAATGTGGGATACTCTTTTACATGCTTCCTCAAACAAAGTCTATCAGGCTGAAACTTGCATGGGCCTAACACTATCTCTCGTGCTTTTAAATGGGGATTGTGCGAGTATATGGCCCCACAGGGTTGTTAGAATAATTAGCTCTGGTACCATATAAAAATTTCCATGGTATCATAGCCTACGTCATAATTTGTGGTAGAGGGAGCTTGTGTCTGCGCAGCTCCTACATTTCTAGATAGTGTTAGGCTTGTGCAAACTTCAGTCTGATAGACTTTGTTTGAGGGGTATATAGGAATGTTTCCATATCAAAATTTGCAAGTGGTATGGGTTGGTTTATAAGGTAGAAGGATCCATCTACTCACTATCTTAAGGTTTTGGTTAGGATGTAGAAATTCCTATATGGTATCAAAGTCAATTACTTTACGAGCATGTAGGCTCATATGCTCGCATCACCTCATTTGAAAGTACGAGAAGCATGCCTATGCAAGTTTCAGCTAGATGGACTTTGTTTGAAAGGGCATTTAGGAGAGTGTCCCATATTGGAAGTTACAAGTGAGATGCAAATTTCAGTAAGTAGAAGGATCTATCTACTTACTACCTTAAGGTTCTGGGTGAGATATGAAAATTTCTATAATCTTTCATTTGTATCCTCCGAAAGTCATAATCTATCCCATCAAACTTCTCGATCAAAGAGTTCTCATCATTCATCATCATGGCTCTCAGTGAACACCGAGCTAGGCTTTGATACCAGCTGTTGGGATTCCTATAACTAAAACTCCTCGAGTGCACTCACAAATGAATCCTAGAGAACAAACTTATGAACTAATGGAACAAAATTTACAATGACAAATCAAAGACAACATTCAAGGTACGCAATTTGGTAACCCAGTCCAAAGAGGGAGCATTTTTACTAAAACTCTTAACAATAGAGTTCCAACTCTTTTAAGGCAACAACTACAAATAAGAGAGAGTTTTATAAGGTATTTATAAAGTCAAGCCAAACAAGGATTGTTGGACGACCAAGGATATTTTTGTCCACGAAAACATTTCATCCCATGTATCACTAACGTTCGCTAATGGCCAAATGGCCTTAAGTTCGAGTCCTCGAGTTCCTCCTTCAGCGATCGCTGACTCCTCAACTTAATTTTTTGCCACTTTTTCGATTGTCTCTATACCTCTGTCTTTTTATTCGATTGAATTCTCGAACATCCCCGAATATTGAATTAACCCCAAATTACATTTGATCCTCTCGGCTACATACTTTAATAAGAGAAACTTTGAAACATCAAATATTATATTTTTTAGAACTAACCTGTCAATTATTTGATGTCAATCAAGACCCATTGCTTTCCTTGGGCACCATTCCACCCGTTTTTTGCAATAAAAAAAAATTAAAGTGTCCTAACTTTAGCAATTATTGTACTTTAACTTGATTATCGACTAAACTTTCAGTTTCAAAGATAAGTGCACTTTCCTATCATTTGCTTGAAGATTTGACGAATATAGATTTGTCGTTTTAAACACATTAAAAAGTTCATATGATTTATGTTTCATGATATTTGATGACTTGAACAACTATCCACCATAAGTCATCAAAACGACAGGTAGTTATCCTTCTTTAGTTGAGGATAAAGCAATTGTATTAAATTTTTGCTGGAAAAATATTGTCATCATTAATAGTTTTTACTCTTTTCAAATTCCAATCAATCAATTTTATAAATATGGGGATATCATTTAGTTTCAACGACAAAAATATTTCAAAATGTCTTTCTCGCCCCTCCCTTATCTCCCTGGTCGTACTTGGGTAGCAAGTCTTCCCTTCTCAACCCTTAAATAACTAATTAACAATGACAAACAGGATAAGGTTGGTCAAAGTCTACGATTCAATAATGGAATTTTGTATGTAATCAACTTAAGTGGTTGAACTTCAGGTGGATCTTGGATGTAAGTAGCTCGTCGAAGAAATTTTAATATACTAAAATTTTTCTAAAGTTATATTGGTAAGATGTAGAAAAATATTACTTTATTTTGCAGAGGTTACTACATAATATATATTTATGTTTTTTGCCAAAAATTATAAAATTAAAATTTTGAATAATAAATACATAAATACATAAAAAATTACTTTGTCTATATTCAAATTACTTAAATATCGATTTGTTACGTCATTTAAATGATATATGTGATTGATATATTTTCTTACAACAAGATAACGATCAAAATAATTATTCAAGATCATTGAGAAGATAAATGATTACGTATAATTTGTTAAGAAAAAAATAAAACACAAAATAATATCTTTAAATATTTTTTTGAATTTGTGAAAAATATAAAAATATGTGTATTTATTATAAAATATTACTCTATACGAAAATTGAGACTAAAATTTATCACTAAAACTTTTTGAAAAAACATATGTTATTTATTATATATTTAGATTGATACCTATTCAGAACTAGGATTTTTGTTAATTTAAAGAGATTACCACTTTAGAAGAGATCAATCTATAAGAGTTTTACTTTATTAGTAAAATGGTGATGGCAAATATTTTGTTAATATTTGTTCAAATTCAAAAATTCAAAATTTGATTTACTTAGAATTTTAAATTTTGATTTATTTAAGACTCTAATTATCTTCATTCAAAGATTTTATCGACTATGAACCTAAATCATTCGGGCTATTTATTTTTGTTTTTTTTTTCGGAGATTCGGGCTATTTGTTATCTGAATACAGTGTATTATCAACCAAAAAACATAGATATTATAAATGACAAAAAATGCAATGTACCAATCTTGTAGAAAACTAGAAAAGATTAGTGGGAAAACATATCAATGACAAGAAATTGGTCACATTCTTCCTCGTCAAAGTCCAACGATACTAACAACAAAGAGCTATAAGCTAGACCAAATTTGGATTTTTTTCTAGATATTCAGACTCGAGTACTATCGGACACACATCCTATTTTAGATTGATACAGAATCTTCCCTATGCAGGCACCCAACAAGAGGAAGCATACAGAATCCGACCCTTCCACCCCTGCAGCATCCAGTCCCCGTCTCGATCAATCATGAAATCCTTATGATAATGAGACTTCATGTTATCCCTGAACTGACTCAATAGCTCGGGATCAAGCGGGACGGACTTGAACCCGGCGCGCAACGTCCTCGCCTGCCACTGCTTGTATGTCTCGGGCCTCTCGACCCTCTCAGGGCCTTCGCACGCTATAGCATTGATAGCTTCGCGGCCGTAGAACTCAGCCTCAACCGTCTCCCTCGACGGATCGTCACGGGCCAGGGTGCAGTTGAAGATATCATACACAGAGGAGAAGTGGAAGAGCGCCTCCCGGAACCTGGTAACGAAGAAGGGGGAATTGTAGAAACCGTTGATCACAGAGAAGCAGAATATCCCGGGGTTCATCTTCCTGATCAAGTTCAGAACATCATCCCTAGGGCAGTCCCCTTCTTCGTCTGTTTCATCGAGTAGGTTCCTGAACCGGCACAGAGAATTAACAGCAAGGAACTCGTCGTTCTTAAGGTTCAGATCTTCAATTCGGATGTTCTCCCAGTTCCGCTGGGCGATAGGATGGTACTCGAATGGAACATTGAACCGCTTGCAGTACTTAGCGAGGCGGCGTCCAGTCTCCTCGATTCTTTCCGCTGGCTTAAAACCACGCTGTGGAAGCTCTATCCCGGTTATCCGCAGCTTAGGAGGCCCTCCGGGCCTTGAGGAGAGAAATTCGATGAGAATAGGCCAATGGAACCCGTATATGATACCGAAGTCCACAATGTGGAGGGTTGTCGCCTTCTCAGATGCCTGTAATATCATTTTGTTTGCATGAAAGATTGCGAGCTTCTTAAATGGAGAGGAAGAAACAAGAGTTTGGAAACCTTTCAGCGTAACTGATGCTGCAAACTTCTTCACAGATTGAGAATGGAAAAAGCTTTGCGCGCCAATTGTACTACCGGCAAGGCGTGCCTCTAGACCGATGGCGAAATAATGAGCCAGCCTCTGAGATCCATCTCCATGAGGAGAAGAGTCTTGCCTAATCTGCCTCAGAAGCTCGTTTGCGGTCCTGAAGTCACTTGTAGACATTGCCTGTGCACAGAGAACTAGTAGGGTCGTCAAATCCACTGATTCCTTCTTCCCCTGTCTTTTAGCTCGACCATTTTCAGAATCAGTATTTTGGGCAACACCGTGTCCTGATGCAGCATGTTCATTGCAGCCCGGGTCAGGGAAAAGCAGCACCTTATCAAACATATCAGACAAGTCACCGTCCCTTTCACTAACATCATCCTCCACACGACTTATGGCTGACTGCTTTCTACTCCGACCTTCATCCAAGTCCGAATCCTCCCGCTCATGAGTCTTCCTACACTTTATAAGATCAACCGAGCTGTCTTTATCCAATGTCTTTTCTTTCATAGTACTTTCTGAATTGCCTTTCTTCCCTGCCAAGGCGAACTTATAGCTGTCAAGATCAATAACCATAGGACTAGGACTAGGGAGGAACTTGCTAGCTTCTTCTAACCCCTTCTTGTACAGCAACGCCGAATCACGGTCACTGAACATTTGTTGCACCATCTCACTAGCTGAAGTACCAGTAAACCCACCGGCAGAACTATACAAGTTACTTGAAGCATTCTCCAATGGCAGCAAATCTAGCGGCAGATCATTATCGCCAGTGCCACCATCGGGAAGATATGCTTGCAACATAGATGGATCCACTTCAGCATCACCAATTCCATTGCTGGGGTTAATGCTAGAATTGGTATTCCCTGCAAAAACTTTATAGTGGTTGCTGAAAAAACCGACATTTGAACTAACCGAAGGCGGGTATTGCTGACCAAGGACATCATAAAGAGATTTCTCTGTAGCTGTCAGCGCAATAAGATCATCAAACATGTATGGTCTGTCTTCTATGTCCTCCTCCAACAGCATATCGCCTATGTACTTCAAGATTGGATCGGATGAGGAATCACTGTCGCCCGGAGAGGCAGCCTCTCCCTCTGGACTGGGACTCAACCCCAATGAGACATCAGACGACTCTCCCGCACCCGGGCTTGGATCCACGGCCTCATTGCTGGGATCAAAAGGGCCAACGCCCGCAGTCGGAGTGAATGTTAGATCAAAATGGTTCCATTCAAGATCAGGAGGATCAAAAGGAAGGTCCATGAAGCTGAGATCAGGGGAATTTCCATCAATCTCACAACTTTTTAGATAATCAGGGAATCCCTTGTGATTTGAGTCCATGATCTTCTAAAAAGATTCCACCTTTCCTATGAAACAAAAAAGTCAAGTCCTTGAATTTCTAGCTCTAATATACTACATAAGCTTAAAAAACTCCAACAAGATCACGGCTTTTCAAGTAAAACAGCAATTGTAACCCTAATCCATATAGCAAGACCCCTCAAGTAGGGCAAAAAGTCAACTATTTGATTCAAGTCAAGACCCTCTAGAACAAAACAAAGCCAAGCATACTCCCGCCAAACTCCCAAAAAAAGCCAAACAACAGGCAAAAAAGATGATAGTGAAACTATGAAATACCTTATCAAGCAATATAATTGAACTGAACAAGACCTTTGAGACCTGGCTCAAGTGGCAAAAGGTAAACCAAAAATCGCTCTTATATCAACCGGCAGAAAAAAAAATGTTCTAAGTTTAATCTCGAATTAGATTCATTCTTGTTACTAAAATGAGAACTTTGTCACATGCAAACATCAACATTGTCTCAAACATGGATTAGTCCATGTAAAATCAACTATAATTGGAGTGAAATCATCTTAAAAAACTCTACCATACAAGGTAAAAAAACAGAAAAGACTTGCACTTTGTTACAGTTACCCAAAAAGAGGAATTGCATATGTTTTACATGTATCACCAACCCAACTGGCTCAAACATGATACCTCTGGAACACTTGGGAGACAAGGCTCGCTTTTGGTTCCTTCTCTTTTATCTCTTCTTCTCTTTTGGTCAAGTGAGAGGAGACCAAAAATCATATGGTCTAATCTTGAGACAACTTTTTTAATTGTCATATATTTTAGATTTTTTCCACCAAAAAAAAAAAATATATTTTAGATTTTGCCGTCGACTACCGACCGTCCGTGACTCGGCAGCCAATTATGTATGTGATTTGTTCCAAAAGGGTATTAAGTTATTTAAATGGGGAATCTTCTTTTGAGAAATATTTAAATGGGGAATCAATACTACTTTTGTTAGTGGCATAACTAATCCGAGGGTGTCGATGAGTTTAATGTGATCCGACGGCTACTATGAAAGGTTCGTTTATATCCCTTAAAATGTGCAATTTGATCTTGTTTGATTCATTTGTCACAATTTCGATAAAACTAAGGTAAAAAAGTTCAGTTGGGTATAGGTAGTTTGGACAATTTTATATCCGGACTGATGGATAAAATTGATGAATCTGAGATAAATTCTGATTCGAACTATGTAGAAACATCAAAAAAATCCAAAAATATGATGAAATCTTGATTTCAAATTAGTAATAGTAAAAGAGAATAAACACTCCTTGCAACTTTCACAAGTGGTAACCACGAAAGTCAAAAGGTCACATGATTGACCTTCGGTGTTCATGTGTTTTTCTTGCATTTGCTAAGCAGCAGCTAAGCTTGCTCCTATGAAGTCTCCATTATTTATTTACTCATTGAAGGAAAAAACCTGTTTTTTCTAGCTCCTGACTATATCAATAAGCAGATCGAAGCTCGGACCCGTCAGCGGCAATGTTCCATTATCTAGATAGCCGACTGAAATATCATCTCCGCGAGTTCCTGCAATGCAAACGACAGAGATCAATGTCAAGAAGACAGCAAAAGAGGAAAGTTCGACGATCACCACCCGATGCCAAGACAATGTGGAAGACAACAGGAGACAGAAATAAAAGCAGGAAGATCAAGAGAAACAAAAGTGAACTTGATTTAGGCTGAAGCAAAAATGTGTCGATTCTGCAAGGGAATTAGATTAATGTGTACCTGCTTCGCGGATGCGACCTTTGGCTCGCCCCATTCCATGGCTTTTTTCTCGAGCATTTCAAAATCACCCTTTCCAGCCTGCCAATATTTGCACAACCAGCTTAAGATCAATATAAAAGGGAAACGTGAGAAGAACACCAATTGATCGGTTGGATAAAAACACACCTCTATCTGTGCGCCAATTTCTGTGTCAAAACTCTGATACCTCTTCCGAACAAGCTCGGCCAAGGAACCATCCTTCAATACAAGAACCATTGTAATCACAATCAGTATTCAAGAACATGTCTTACGTAAGCAACTACAGATAAAGCATCGAGATGTGGTCTCACCTCAATCAGCTTGGCAGCATTTCGCAGACCACGAGCCAGAGTGTCCATGCCACTGATATGAGCGATGAACAGGTCCTCAACATCTGTGCTCTCTCGGCGTCTATATCATAGCAAAGACAATATTAAGGATCTTACGTGTCTTTAGATAAATAGTGACTACAGTATACCATTGTAAGTAAAAAGTTGTTGAACATACAATTTTGCATCAAAATTGAACCCGCCTGGTGCTAATCCTCCCTGTTCCATAACAGAATATATTTACTCTTTCCGAAGTAGAACGTGTGTTATGATACTTCCAGACGGAAAAGGAAAAAAAAAAACCACCAAAGTTCTTGAACTATTGGAACTGAAAGTGAGTCAACAGTTTTACTTACATTTCTTATGACACTGGTCATAACCATAGTTGCCTCAGCAATATCAGTCATAAACTGATCCGTATCCCATCCTACACCAACATAATACGACCAAGTTACGAATTTAAACCTTCCCAATTGTTTTAGATGGTTCCAATAAAAGGGCTTAAGTGAAGTGGTGGATTTGAAAGATATTTTGGAGGCCACGTTTTGTAAAATTCCTGTAAATTCAAGTGGAGCAAGTTCGAAATTACCTGTCTGAGGGTCTCCAGTGTTTGCATCAATATTTCCGAGCAAACCATTGATTCTTGCAGTTTCAAGCTCATGATGACAGCTGTAGAAATAACATGGGCGTTATATATGATGGATATTTTTTCTTACAAACATTAATGTCCACTGGCCATATAACGAGAACCAAATGTGGCTAACATATACTATACCTGTGACCAGAAAGAGTGGCATGGTTGCACTCAATATTGAGCTTGAATTCATCTGCAAAGGAAAGACCAAATGGTTTAGTTTTCATCGGTCTTGTGATGCAGCTGCACTGCTATCTATTTGGTAGGCCATAACAAGCAACGCAAAATTCCAGTATATAGAGTACAAAATATGTCGAGGATATTTTGGCCCATAACAGTGGTTTCTCAAATCGTGTAGATCACCGTTCAGAAAATGCCACTTCAATAATATAAACGATTTACATATTGTATAGAGAGAAGATCTAATGTGCAGACATGAGAAATCTAGTCCTTCAAGCAGTAGCAGCAACCGTACGAAAAGGCAATAAGAGAAATAAATCACCTATAAGCCCATATTTTCTTAAAAAGTTAGCTGCTGTGGCTGCATCCCAATCATACTGATGCTTTGTCGGTTCTTGGGGCTTGGGCTCAATTAGAAGAGTCCCTGAAAGAAAAATAAGTTGGAAATATAAGCTCGAAGAAGAAAGCTCAATGAAGAAGAGATAACTATCAAAAGAATTTGCCTCGATAAAAAAAGACACAGAAGGAAATCTTTTTGTGGTTCTTTCAAGCTTTCCAAGAAGTCATTCAAAGGACTCATTCGGTTCCGTACGAAAATTACCATTAAATCCGATCTTCTTCTTGTAGGCAACAGCAGCTTCAAGAAATCTAGCCTGTGGGGGCAGATAAAAAGTGGTAGCATCACGAAGAAGAATAACCACATTGTCATTGAACTCTTGTTCTATTCAAAGTCAAAGGGAAAAAAAACAATGCGTACCATATGATTAAGCTCTCTTTCCATGTCGGTGTTAAGAAGTGTCTGGTAGCCCTCACGACCACCCCAGAATACATAGTTTTCTCCACCCAAGTAATGAGTAACCTGAAAGAACATTCAAATATAAGTGCTAAAAACAACATGTCATTCGTATGACCAACCATGCTGGGAAGGATCTATCGGGGCACAGTTGCTTACCTCAATCGCCTTTTTCACTTGTGCAGCAGCATATGCATATACACCTAACTCCGGACTAAGAAAGAGCAAAAAGGGTACAAGTTCAATCCACAAATTGTGATAGCCCTACATTGAATCAAGCTATAGGACTATGCTACCTGGTCGCACCACCGTGCATGTAACGGGGATGCACAAATAACTGAGCTGTGCCCCACAAGGGATGGATCTTGCTTCCCTGCAAGGAACAGAAGAATCAGAAAATAGTAGTGACGATGGATACCCTCAAGCACACGGCTTCGAAAAGTTTGAAATAGGTATCAGTTAGTCATCATTCCTATAGTAAATTTTTCATCATGACATGAACACAGAATGAACTTCAAATATGTGGCAGACAAAGCAAGAAAGCTATTTAGGAAAAATTCAAAAGCTCACCTGAAGCTCTTTAGCAAGTGCGACAATTTCATCCAAGTTTTTATTTGATTCCTGTCGGAAAGAGATGTGATCCATTAGCGTTGGATATAATTCAACCACCCTATAAAAACTTTTAACTGACAGGAGAACGGGGAAACTGCACTTGCCTCAAGAGTCGCTCCATCTGGAGCAATATCCCTATCATGAAAACACCATAGATCAACTCCAAGCTTGTTTATGAACTCGAAGTTTGCTCTCACTGAAATCACAGATTAGAAAGCAAAGGACGGGTGGAGATCAGTGTACAGATATTGATGAAGAAACATTAAACTGAGAGCTTGACTTATTTATTTGGATTACTTCTCCTCTTGGCCATAGCCAAAGAATTGGTCCCATCTTCCCATGGCCAAAATTTGGTAGGAGCACCGAATGGGTCGACTCCTGTCCCGCGGAATGTATGCCAAAACGCAACACTGAATCTCATCCAATCCTGTTGTCATCACGCATGCATGATCAAACAATTGGGATTAAATAAATCAATCGTGGAACAACAAGGAGAATATAAGAAGGTGTAGAACCTTCATTTTCTTCCCAAGAATCTCCTCTTCGGCATTGTACCATTTGAAGGCAAATGGGTTCTTGCTAGTAGGTCCCTAGAATTTGTCAAAAGTGGAGTCAGAGAAACTGGAATCATCGCAATCACAAAATGGAAGAATCAAATGAATCATCGCAATCACCTCGAATTTAATCTTTGGTACACCCGGAAAGAATTCCCCTTCCCAATCATCGCAATCACCAGCATTAGCAGGGCATGTTTGGGGAGCAACAGCACTCTAGAAACAGCAGAGCAGAAGTGATCGACGAGTAGTCAGCAGAGAGACGAGAAACAACAGACCAGAGTTATGCCTGATGTCCTTACCACGGCCAAAATCGTAAAATTCAAGCACAGAAACAGCAAACATATCTTCCGAGGCTCCATTTTCCACGGCGAACTGAGAAATGCGGGAAAAAAGAAAAAAAATTCATGTCAATCAACCACGCAACTAGACAAAGTGGAAAGCTTTATATCGCACACAGTATGAAGGTACATCAGCAATCTATAAATATATGGAAGGTGATGACTACTGTTCACCATTATATGACATGACAAAAACAAAGGTCTTTAAATTACACAATCCATCTTTTATATGTCTTATCATTATAAATATTAACGACTGAAGAAAATTGAGATATTTCACCAAATTCGAAATGTAAAATTTACAGCAAGATATCCTTCTTTTATCATAAAAACAAAATCTCAATTCCATAACAATGTGAACTAAACATTACCCAGAAAAGAGTCCGGTCCTTTTTCAGACATGATTATCAGAATTGTGTTTTTGGCATTTGTAAAACTTAAATCTTTTTTAGACATGATTCTCCGCGTTTTTGGCATCCGTAAAATTTAAACTCAATATAATCGACTCAGGTCCGTAAAAGTTACAGTTTTTATAACCAGGCAAGTGGAAGTGATAGTGAAGCAAAACCAAGTATCCACCCATAAGAAAAACCCATGAAGGGTTAGACTTCCCCAGAAAGATATGACCTAAAGCCGGAAATTTTTCGGACATAAACTCAATTTTGAAGCCCCGAAATTGAGATGGGAAAACAAGTCAAAACATGAAAGAAAATATAAAAAAAGGGAATACCTTTGTAGGCTTCTTCAGAGATGGAAGGGAAGAGAAAGGAGCAAGTAATTGAGAGTGGACTCGGGGAAGAAGATTATGAGAGAGGATTATTTTCCGCGTATTTTTAAGGATGGGAAGTTAGGATTTTGTATTGATTTGGAACTAGAAAGTCGGTAGATAGAAGAAGTCCACTTGGAAAACACGTGTTTAATCTTATCCATCGTGCATTTTGGTTTCATTTTTTTATTATTATTACTAGGAATATATCTTCTTTGATGTTAACCTTTTTTTTTTTTGAGAAATTCTAATCTATTACAAGGTGGGGGTTTGATCCCCTGATCTCTCCCCACCCATCCCAACCCCAATGCCACTGGACCATTTGGTCACGGGCTCTTTGATGTTAACCTTATCAGCTTTAAAAACGGATATGAGTTGTTTAAATGGTAAAAAACTATAAAAGTGAGTCTTCTGGAAAAAGATTATTAGTTAACTAATATTATTGACAAAACTTTTAAGAAAAATTAGGCTAAGACATCTGTACATTGGGGATTGAATCGTTTTAGTTCCTACTATTTAAAAACTATTCTTTAAATTCCTACCATACAAAATAACCAATTTTTTTAGTCCCGAAAAGTCAACAGATTTTTTTTATAACCATTATACCCTTTGTTTAAAAATTTGCCCAAACCCGAACCCAAAATCAAATAAACCAAACCCGAAATCAAATAAACCAAACCCAACCCACCTCCTTCCTCCTCACCGTCGGTTACAAGCCCAGAGACCGTCTTCTCCTCCTCTCCTAAAAAACACCAACAAAAAAGGAATGCGCCTATCGCGGAACTAATTCCCTTCTTTCTCCTCGAGACCGTCTTCTTCTCTATTGTAATTATATTTTAATATACCCAGTTAAGCTTGAAGGTTTTTTCGACCAAAAATAGGAAAAAGGCTTGAAGCTTCGGGATAATAAGCAATGCAGAAGAACCACAACCCATCTTCCCTCTTCTTCCTCCGTTCAAACCCTCTTCTTTTCCAACGAAGGCTCGTTGTCCTATGTACCTTGGTCGTTTGGGATGATGGTCGTCTGGGGAGTTTACAGTTGCATCTTGAAGTTCGTCCTTGAGTCCTGGAGGTTCAAGCAGCTAGGACAGTTCGAGCTTGTTCATGGTAGTTTATTTTGAGAAGTGTAATTTATTACGCCACTCAAGAGTACATCCGAACAAAATATCACGAAGAAGAAGAATGTGACCGATCTTTCCGGAAGGGAAACCTTGTCTGTATCACCGGCGAGATGAAGGTTAAGGCCGACCAAGACCTAATTAATTAATAAAACCTTCTCTGTTTCCCTCCTGACCTCCGCACCGTCCTCTCCGCCGGCTTCCCCATCACCGCTGTTGAAGATGGGCATCAGGAGTGGGATCTGTTGAAGCCCACGCGAGCGATGTCGGTGTCTTGATCACCTTAGAGTACTCATCGGCAGGGATCGGTCTAAGTCGAGGAGCCTCATCGCAGTAGGGTAAGGAGTGGTTCCAGTGTCGGTCCGGGTGATGCACTCGACGGAGCTAGCAGCAGCCAAGGAGCGAGTCATCGCGGCGATGTCCTGCTTCACGACGGTGGAGAGCGGGAGGCACACATGGGTTATACCTGAATTATTTTGTTAATGTGATCTTAAAGTGGTGGCGTTGAATTTTTGCAGAGGAATTAAAGGTCAAATAGTTTTTTATTTTTTTCGAGAGAATTAAAATAAGCAATAAATAGCCTCTCACAAGGAGCAACAACTCTCTCAGCCAAGGTTGTTAAAATCTAGATTTAGCTCTTGAAATCTTAAGATTTTACGATTCAAAATAGGCAAAGAGAGATATATCCCTAACCCTAACCCTAATTTTTTTTACTGAAAAATATATCAAACTATTACTTAATTTTGATATAGATATTAAATATTATAATATAAATTATCATGTAACCCTAACCCTAATTGTTTGTATATATTGGTGTATCATACAAATAACTTAAACTTACAAACAACTTACTTACAAACAACTTACAAGGAGAATAAGAAGATACCATAAGTTAATTACGCTCACTATTTCAATTATATAATTCATCTATGTTCGTTTCAAATATATAATTCATCCATGTTTGTTCATGCTTATGGTCATAACTCACGATTACATTCATATTGTTTCAATTATATAATTCATCCATGTTTTTTCATGCTTATGTTCATGACCCACGATTATATTCATGACTTTTTACATATGTTAGTTCATGATTTATGTTCACTGTTTGTTCTTATTTTTGATGAGCATCGCTATTTTATTACATGTATTTACAAGTTAGTTATGTTCCTCTTCTCTTAAATAGCTTTTAATTTTTTTTGTGAGTTTGAGAAAATTGTGTTTTAAAATAATGTTTGAGACAATGAGTATTTGTTACTTATTATTAAATTAATAAATTTATGTTATAATTTATCAATTATGTAAAATCTTACGATTTGTTTTATGATTTTACGATCTACGTTTTTTTTTCCTCAAACGATTTATAGTGAAATCCCGATTTTGACAACATTACTCTCAGCAGGAGCAGGAACTCGAGGTGCATGTTGATACGTATCTTCGAAAATGTATAACATTCAACAATACCAGAAATCGAGGTAATTGTTTACATATTTGTTATGATCTTAGAGAAATAGATTTTCATTGTCTATATTTTCTAACAAATTTTTGTTTTAGGTCTTTTTATATAAAGATAAAGAAATTTATGAGAAAACAAAGCTTTTTAAAAGTGATAATCTTCTCAGTCCAGAATTGTAGAAGTTCCCTTTCTCTTTTGAAAGAGATTCTTCTACAATAACAATTATGTCCAAAGTGTTGTGAGTAATCTCACGTCACATTTTTTTAGGTGCATTGGTTGTACAACGTTCATCTATCTCCTTTTTGAAGACGACCCTTAGAAAGACAATAATTAGAAAGGCATAATGTAATACTTCTCATGAGGTAATTATAATTTTATATTTTATATTTGAACATTCAATAAATTAATTATTTAATTATTTCTTTTTTGTATTATTTAGATGGAAACCATGACTCTTGAAAAATTGAACACATTGAAATCTCTCGTTTTAGTGGTGAAGAAAGCCATTGTTCTATTAACTCAAACTAAGGTTAGTACTATTTTTTTCTTTTTATTCTTTATTATTATTATTGTTATACTATTATATATAAATATATAACTCAAACATAATATGTCTTTCCTATGCATGTTGGGCTTTCTAATACCATATAAATTTTAATTACTCATTTTTATCCTTTGAAAAAAAACCCCTTTGATCACATTGAAAAAAAACATGTTTTAAACAATAAAAAGCAAAATGAATTTGTGTCTAATGATTGTTATGCTAAAAAAAGAGTAATTTCATGTTGAATACTAATGATCTATCAAAAAGAGAGAAAATTCATGTTGCAAAATCCTTGTATATTAATATATTTAGGTTGTTGGATGGTACAATTTTTTGATTTAACTTTGTTTGTTTCGTTGTTAAGTAGTTAATTGCACACGCTTACAAAATTGTGACTCATTAATAAAATTAATTGATTGAAAATTTTATGGATAATATATTGGTTCTAATTTTGAAAAATAATATTTTTGTGCTCATAAATTTGAATAAAAAATTATGGTAGTTCATATATTTTGTGGTGATTACAATTTCTTTTTTATGTCAAATAGTATTCCTTCGAGTCTTGCAATAATCATCTACACCAATAGCCTTCAATATTTTGATATCAGAAGTAGTTGTTTCTTTGTCCTCATTGAGGAAACCCAATACCTATAAAAATAAATAGAATTATATATATAATAAAATAATAATAATAATGACTAAAAAGAATAAATACATACCCCCTTAATTTGATTTAATAAAATAGTGGATTACTTCTCTACAAGAACCACAGATTTGAATGTGTTCAATTTCTCAATAGCCATGGTTTTCATCTAAATAATACAAAAAATAAATCATTAAATGATTAACTTATTGACATTTAGATATAAAATAAAAAATTATAAATTACCTTCTCAGAAGTTTCTTTTACCACGAAATGAGCCAAACCAAACTTGACATTAGTTTCCAGCAATGAACACAATTGTGTTACATTATGCGTATACTCATCCCCTTTCTTAGGGTCGTCTTCAAAAAAGAGATAGATGAACTCTATACAATCAATGCACCTAAAATAAATCTTGTGAAATTTTATTATAAAAAATATATATAAGAAATTGTGATGTGAGATTACTTACAACACTTTGGGCAGAATAGTTATTGTAGAAGAATCTCTTTCAAAAGAGAAAGGGAATTTTCACAATTTTGGAATGAGAAGATTATCACTTTCACACAGTTGTGTTTTTGCATAAATTTCTTCATCTTTATAAAATGAAACCTAAAACGATAATTTGTTAGAAAAATTTAATAGTTGTAATATTTGACAATGTCATATAAGAGATTCTTTGAACATGGAAAAAATTTATTTTATTGGGATACCAGATTAAAAGCGACAAAAGTATCAAATTAAATAAACATGGCGCAATATTGGGATGAGAATATTATCCGTAACTTCAGTTCATCACTCTTCAAATCAAGTTGGTATAGTATAGGTGCTATGCAGCAGAAAAGAAAGGAACCACATGCCACACTGCATACTTTATGTTTGATTATGCTATTTATTATTAACACAA
The DNA here is from genome assembly GCA_012979155.1 of Hypericum perforatum. Taxonomy (NCBI): domain Eukaryota; kingdom Viridiplantae; phylum Streptophyta; class Magnoliopsida; order Malpighiales; family Hypericaceae; genus Hypericum; species Hypericum perforatum. The sequence goes on along the minus strand of SOPF01028044.1, from coordinate 209,320 downwards.
TATGAACAATATGCCTCAATATAACTCGAAATGTGTGAATATTACATTATACGCCTCAATATATTTAAATATTACTCCATATAGCTAAATATGCCTCCATATAATTCGAAATAAATAAATATATTTTGATATATCAAAATTTCATTAAATATGACTAACAATGATTCAATATAATTTGTTATAACAAAAATATGACTCAATATGCCTTAATATAACTTAATATAATTCAATAAAACTAAATAGGACTTCGTATAAATAAATATGACTTGATATGACTAAATATAACACAATGTGATTTGATATATCTAAATAAGACTAGACATAACTAAATTTTACTCAATATAGCTAAAATGGCTTAATATGGTTCGATGTAACTAAATCTTAATTAATATGACTAAATATATTTCAATCTAATTTGATATATCTAAATAAGACTATGTATGATTCAGTCTGACTCAATATAACTAAATATGACTTGATATGAGTTGATATAACTTAATATGACCAATATGCCTCAATAAAACTAAAAATGACTCAAAATTGTGAATATTTACATTATACGCCACAATATATTTAAATATGACTCGATATAGCAAAATATTTCTCCATATGATGTGTTATAAATAAATATATTTTGAAATATCAAAATATGAATAAATATGACTAACTTTGATTCAATATAATTCGATATAACCAAAATATTACTTAATATGCCTCAATATAACTTAATATAACTCAGTAAAACTAAATATTACTTCGTATAACTGAATATGGCTTGATATGACTAAATATGACAAAATGTGATTTGATATATCTAAATAAGACTATGTATGACTAAATTTGACTAAATATATCTAAAATGACTTGATATGGTCTAATGTAACTAAATATGAATTAATATGACTAAATATGTTTCAATCTAATTTGATGTATCTAAATAAGACTATGTATGACTCAATATAACTAAATACATGACTTGATATAATTCTATATAACTAAATATGACTTAATATGACCAATATGCTTCAATATAACTCAAATTGACTCAAAATGTGTGAATATTACATTATACGCCTCGAAATACTTAAATATGACTCGATAGAACAAAATATATTTTCATATGATGCGATATAAATAAAAATATTTTGAAATATCAAAATATGAATATATATGACTAATTATGATTCAATATAATTTGATATAACCAAAATATGACTCAATATGCCTTGATATAACTTAATATAACTCAATAAAAATGCCCTTCAAAACTAACCGAACCAGGAGCACTAACTGGATTTATAACTTAATTTAAATCTTAGACTATGAGTTTTAGTACAAGCTTTTTCAATGCTAGGGAACCATGTAAAGCTTTGAATGAGGCTTCATCATATGCCTACATGTACGAGCACGTCTCGTTGAAGAATGTCAACGAGGTTGGATGGAGGAAAGAGAACAAAGCTTACAAGGAGGCGTTCTTACAGTGATGCATTGCTTGTGGTGATGTAGAAGCCATGTTCCGAGAAGGGCTAAGGCAAGTCTTTAGTAAAAAGGATGACAAGATGGTGAACTTAGGGTCTCGTTATATATGCAAGGTTGCTAGGATAAGACATCTAGGTGCAACTTACGCTTGCAGGATCATCCTCGTGTGTTTCAATGGCAAGAAAAGATGAGCCAATCTCGAGCTCCTCTCTCACCAACTGACGAGCTTTGAGCTGACCAAGCGATGTAGGAAGGATGTGAACTCGATGCTCTCTCATTGCTGGGTTTTGAATCACAAAGTTGGCGGACGTGATCCTAATGATATCCGAGCAAGCATAAATGCGACATTCAATTGAGGGGCAGTTGTGGGACGACGATGAGTTTGAAATGCTACAAGACTATAAAAGTTATTGTGATTCTTGCTGCTGGCTTAATTGGTTACCGTAATTAATTTAAAAATTTTCTTAAATGACAAAAGGTATCATGACATTAGTTAGAGTGATAGATAACTGAAAATTTTGATAGAGTTAAATAGCTAGAGCCAGACAATAGTTTTGAGACATTCGTCTCATTAAAAATTACATAAATCATATTCAACATACATCGCTGAGGCGAGTACAAAAATAATGAAAAACTAAATGTTCAACCCTAGTGGCTATAACTCATTTCATTAAATTGACCAACAAGCAAATGCTATGTAAACAACCCACAGTGCTATACGTTCCCAAAATGCATCTTCTTAACTTTTCAGTTTCATGTATCGGTTGACATAGGATGTCACGAAATAGATTTATAATATCCAAATCAATTCAAGCTTGGTTAAGAGATTTTTTTTCCTACACACAAACAATATTTATATTATAATAACAGAATTATAAATCATGTAAATAAAATAAGTCGAACTTACCAATGTGCGTGCTATTTTGTCCCCTTTCTTTTTCATATCAAATATTTTTTCTTCGATAGTTGTATGGATAGCCTTGATCCTGACTTTTAAAATTATCTTCTCCAGAAGAAGTTGCTCATTCTCTCTAAAATAATCGAGTATCTAAAAAAATAAGTAAATTATTTAGATAATATTAATATAAAAATTATAATAAAAATTAATTATCGCCTTCGTTTTGTATAGCAAGTTACTAGGTTTCCTCTCATAAGGAACCAGGCACTCAAAGTTCTCCACTTTGTCAACACATAAAGATTTCATCTAAATAATATAAAATAAATAAATTATTTAACAGTAAAAATGTTAATTTTTCAGATATAAAATAAAAGCCTGCAAATTACCTCGTTATAACATTCATCCGTAGCAAATTCAAGTAAGGCAAATTCAGCATTGTTTAGGAGCGATAATTGATAATAAAAAAAAGCTTATTGAGGTTAGCATTCATGTCTTCCACGCCTTGAAGGAGAATATATATTGAATCCTCCATAATGATGCTCCTAAAAGAAGTTTTACTAAATCTTATCTTAAAAACGAATACAAAAAATTATACAGATTACTTACATTATCTTGGGCAAAATTATAACAAGTTGCTTCTCTCTTGTAAGAGAATGTTACCTTGCAAAATTCAGCATCTAATATATCAGTTCTCGGTATGTTGGTTAATAGTAGTGATATCTCTTGGTCTCGCAAAAGTTTGACCTAAAACAAAATTTATTAGTATATATATGTAAAGAAAATGATTTAAAGAAAAATTTACCTCGTGTTGATCAGTAGTCCTATTAAAAAATTGGCTCCTACGAAAAATGACACCATCATAAATTCATTAACCAAGTTTAGTAAATGTTACTTTAATCACTATCATAATGAATGGATAGTAAATAGTAAGAGTATATCATATCCACATCCATGGTTAGAGGCGATGTTATGAGAGTACTCTTTCGGTAATGGTTGGTATGATTAAAAGAGAGTGATAAAAAATTTATCTTAAAGAGTGGGATGGTATGAGGTGTTATATATTAATATTGGTTAAACAAGCTTTTCGAGTCTTTGCAATATTCAGCTTCTAAGATATCATTTTTCGTTATGTTGTTTAAACAATTACCTCGCGTTTGTGAAAGCTCTTGTTAAAAATTTCCAGTACCAACATTATCCTATTTATATTAACTATTAAGTTTATCAACTACCACTTTAATTATTATTATAATAAATGGACAGCAAATATTAAAACTGGGTTAGATATTGATTTACTATTGTTGTGAAAGTTGATTTTATTTTTGTTGTATAATTTTTAAAATAATTTTTATAACACATGTTTTTACTATAAAATTTTGTAATCACCGCAAAATATATGAACTGCCAGAGTAGGAACATATTGTCTTTCAAAAGTAGAACTAATATATTATCCATAAAATTATCAATGAATTAATTTATTTAATGACTCACAATTTTGTAAGCATATGCAATTAACTACTTCACAACAAAATAAATAAACAAACAAAGTTAAATAAAAAATTGTACCACTAACAACCTAAATATATTACTTTATGAGAATTTCGCAACATGAATTTTCTCTCTTTTTGATAGATCATTAGTATTCAATATGAAATTACTCTTAGCATAACAATCATTAGACACAAATTTATTTTGTTTATTATTGTTTAAAACATGATTTTTTTCAATGTGATCGAAGAGGTTTTTTTTTCAAAGGATAAAAATAAACAATTAAAATTTATATGGTGTTAGATAGCCCAACACTCATAGGAAAGACAGATTTTGGTGCAAAATAAAGTTATGTTTGGCTTGATTAATTTTGTGATAGTCAAAACTTATGTAATTTATAATTTATAATTTTTTTATTTTATATCTGAATATCCAATGGTAAGAACATGTCTTTTGAGTATATGTTGTATTATGGATAACTTATGTAGCCTTTGCATTGCATGTTGATCAATTATATACATGAAATGAGTGGTTGTTACACTATATCAAAACAATGTCACGTGTAACTTAAAAATTAGTTGTAGAGTGTTAATTGCTCCATTTTAGAAAGTGGAAGGTGCTACATGACTCAATTGAAAAGTAAGCTTTTAATTGATATTTCTCTACAAGTATAAGGAGTTATATGATCTTTATTTTTTTAATACATGAAAAATTAACAATTTTATTGTTTAATAATTTATTTTTTATTGTTTAGATGCAAACTCTATCAACTATGAAAGTGAATAACGTTTAGTGCCAAGTTCCTATCGAGAGGTAGGCTACTATATTGTTGCACCAAACCAGTACTTATTTATCTTATTTTAAATTTTTATTATTTATATTTATATCTAAACATTTTTTTATAGATATTAGAATTGTTCGAGGATGGTGAGCTCACTCCCGACAAGAAAAAAATGAAATTGAAGATCAAGGCAGTCCAAGCCAACATTGAACAAATAATCTTCGACATAAAAAAAGAGGGGAGAAAATCACACTAACACTGGTAATATTTATATGTAAACAATTTTTTTAAAATATGCTATTTATCCTAATATATATTTTTTTGTTGCAGGACAGCTATCAAAAAATGATGAAAATGGGTCTCGTGTGGGCAGTTGCAATATGGTTAGCTAATTCTAACTTGCCATTCTGATAATATCTGCATTTGAATTTGTTCTTAGATTACCAATCACATGCAACATTCTACTTTTAGAGTAAATACTCTTTGATATTAGTAAGGAAGTTACTCCTTATTTAATAAAGTATATGTATTATTGATAAAATAAAATAACATTATAAAATAAAGCATATAAAAGAGCAAAATTTCACTAATATGGCAGTTGGTGGCTTTTATTTTTTATTTATCTATATTATTTTAAGTTGACAATGATGAGTCATAATTTCAAAGCATAATAAGTTGGCAGCTTCACTAGTAGAGACATATATCACTAGCATGTAAAATAGCAAAATTTTACTAGTATGGTACTTGGTAGCTTCATGGAATTGTGGATGGAATTCCATTCTCCCTACATCGTCGACATATTTTAAAGTCATAATTTGATTTCGGACATCAAACGAAAATTGGTCATTTTTGTGGAGGGACGAGTATTATAATGTTAAATGATATAGGAAACAATGTCAACATGACAAGTTGTGTGTTAATAAAGGTAATGTTGGACCATTGGTAGATCACTTTGATTTTTATAACATAATTGATACTCCTTAAATAGACACTAACAATGTTAGACCAAAGTCTGAAATTCTTCTCCAATTATATTGTAATGATGATTCAAGCCACGATCCCTCACTAAACTTTTACTTCCCTTAATTAGTGCATGGAAAATGTAAAGGAAACACAGATTGAAGACCCTTGAAATGGACTTATTGATTTCAATCCCTTACAATACTTTCATTTTCAACATCTTTTTTCTACTAAGAAATAATAATCAAAATATGGTAGGGCTTGTCTTTTGAATACATATTTAGTCACTTATTTCATTCGCACAATTGATCAACATGCAAATATTTCATACCCTACCCATAATGCTACACATACTCAGAAGGCAGCTTCTTGACGATTCTTTTTCATGTAGTGGTTCACAAATGATGATAAAAACTACATTAAAAACGTCCATGTCAGTCCAAGCTTGGTCAGAATTTTTTGATTTTTATCTTAGACCAAAAATATTTATATTCGAATAATAGAATTAGTAACTCAAATAAACAAAATAATGTTAACTTACATAATAACATGTTAGTTTCTCCGTTTTCTTTTTTATGTCAAATAGCATTCCCTCAGGTCTTGCAATCATCAACTTCACCATAGCCTTCAACATTTTGATATCGGGAGTTGGTTCTTTATCCTTGTTGAGAAAATCCAATACCTATAAAAATAAACAAAATTATATATTTGTATAATAGTATAACAATAATAATAATAATGAATAAAAAGAAAAAAAATAGTTACCGCCTTGGTTTGTGTTAATAAAACAGTGGCTTTCTTCTCCACAGGAACGAGAGATTTCAATGTGTTCAATTTCTCAAGAGTCATGGTTTTCATCTAGATAATACAAAAAAGAAATCATTAAATGATTAATTTACTTAATGTTCAAATATAAAATAAAAATTTATAATTGCCTCATCAGAAGTTTCTTCTACCACGAAAGCCATTAAGCCAAACTTGACATTACTTTCGAGCATTGAGAACAACTGTGTTACATTATGCCTATAATTATTATTTTTCTTTTAGTGTCTTTTTCTTGAAGTTAGATACTCTCTCATTATTCTACCAAAAAAAAAATACTCTCTCATTATCAATATACGACAAAGGGTATAGTTCTTTTTCCGAAGAAAAGATGCATGTATTTTTATGTGTTGAAGAACCACAACCAAAGTTCGAATAAAGTTGTTGAATCGGCAGTTTCAAAATCGTTGATTTGTAATCGTATTTGAAACTATTGCCACGATTTCTAATATGATTTACCTTATTTTAAAAAAATATTTACATTATTTTCTTATAAGAAGATAGTCATATTGATTCAAATGGTAAAAGCAAAATTCAGATCGAACCCATGATCCGTACCAAAAATTGAATCGGTTATCCGATTATGGCTAAGTTCTGTATACGAATATGTTGACGTATTCATAAAATTAAGCTTATTTTAAAAAAATAATTGTTGTTTTTCAAAAAGATAAGTTTCAACGAGGCTCCCTTATATGAACAATTGATATGCAATTTAGTCCTTTTTGGTCCAGCGAAACGTCGCACGCATTTCAACTTTTCTTCTTTGAGGTCAATCCAAGCATAACGTGTGCGATCATATCGATGTTAATTTAATGAATTTGATCAAAACTTCAAAGTAAAAATTTGCATTTGATCAACCTGACCAATTATTTTTTGGTTGATATTTAAGTACACTTTCCATTTCAATGTTTTTATCACACCTACGATCTCCTGATTTAACCCATGCAGAAACATCTTACGCATATAAAATGATGAATTTTTAATTTCGGTTTAGTAAATAGTAAGAAATAGAGTAAACATTCCTGCAACTTCGACAAGTGGTGATCACAGATCAGAAAAGTCAAGGGTCACATTTGATAAATAAAAGGAAAAAATCACTTTTAGTACCCTGTGGTTTCTGCGAAAATCATTTTAGTACCCTATGGTTTAAAGCCCATCAATCGGGTCATACCTCACCAATTTTTTATCACTTTGGTCCCAAAATTATGATACTACCCCTCCCTCAATCAGAACCTAACCAAACCCAATTCAACCCGACCGAACCTATATCCAATTTAACTCAATGGAGCGTAAAAAATAGGATATGACTCGGATTGAGCTGAAATTTTACAAGAAGCATCCTAAAAATACACGTGATTTACAAAAAAAATTCAAGAATTTTAGAGGTCCGGAAGTTTTTTTTTATTTTTTGAAGTGCTGAAACTTCGTAAAATCGTATAAGATAGAAAATATATCCAATTGAGTTGAAACTTGTCCCAGAAAACCTTAAGAATCTCTAATAAATTTAGAAACCAAAATGCATCCTTGGGACAAGTTTCAACTCAATTGGACGCATTTTATATTTTATACAATTTTACGAAGTTTCAGTGCATTAGAAAATAAAAAAATACTTCCGGACCTCTAAAATTTCTGAAATTGTTTTTGTAAATCTTGTGTATTTTTAGGGTGCTTTTTGTAAAATTTTAGCTCAATCTGAGTCATATCCTATTTTTTATGCCCCATTGGGTTGAATTGGATGTGGGTTTGGTCGGGTTGAATTGGGTTTGGTTAGGTTCTGATTGAGGGAGGGGTAGTATCGTAATTTTGGGACAAAAGTGATGGAAAATTGGTGAGGTATGACCCGATTGATTGGTTTTAAACCACAGGGTACTAAAGTGATTTTCGCAGAAACCACAGGGTACTAAAAGTGACTTTTCCCTAAATAAAAAAGTGAAAGGTCATGGGACTAGCCTTCGGTGTTCATGCACTTCTCTTGCATTTGCTATGCATCAACTAAGGATGATATATGAAATATCCATTGTTGGAGAATTGTTTTATAACTAAGAAAGAGACGACCAAATACAAGTGAGTACATTATGAAATCACATTAAATAATTTTGGGAATTTATGAGATCATTACAAAATTCGTTAGCTAAGTTTTGTAGCAATATAAAATATTTGCGAAAAATCAATTCTCGGTGTGAATGAAAATGGTTGAAAGGTTGTACGGCTACAGATTGTGAGTTTTATGAGAATTTTTTCAGATCTAGGGTCTTATCTTTTTAGAGTTGGACCGGAACTGTTGAAGCGATTCTCAATTCACGATCTGTTGGATTTTTTATGAGACAAACTCATGCTCTAGAACTTTCTTCTCTTTATTGGCATTTGAATTTAATTTTGGGCCAAATTAATAAGAATAACAAGTTAATGTGGAGTTTTATGGTCTTGTAACCACCCCTTTACTCACTTTGTCAATGGTAATAGTTTTTGTGGAGTTGAATGTGGGAGGCCTAGTTTCATATAAAAGGAGCTCTCCTCCTTCATTCTAAAACATCATCTTATCTCACACTCTTCATTGAGCTTTCTATCTTTCCTTCTCCACATTATAGCATATTCATAAGAGTAAGAGTTCTATATCACCAAAGTTTCGAAAGAAGTGCAATAGTGCTTCCTATTGTACCCATGATTAGGCGTTGTACCTTGGGAGCTCTCTTAACAACGGAGACCTAAAACTATAAGGCGGGTAATAAGAGTTTAATGATACACGGTTAAACTGTGACCTCGTCCAAGATTAAATCTGAACTTCGTGATATCAAGGAGGAAACATTATCGATTAACATAAGACGGAAGTAGGTGACATTTCGATGGTTGTGCAAACTGTGTCGTAAGAATACTCTTCCCCAATTTCTATATTGTGTACTAAATTATATGCGTGTGTGTTTTACTATTAATTCCAACATCCATTATTTGTTTAGTCAGTGAAATAAAAAAATTTGTTATTTCTAGTTGGTGACTATATATATGACTGGACCGAAGGCCAGATTGGTCAACGGACATGTTTCGTTATCTAAGATATCATACTCGAAAATTAACTTAGAAAACATGTGTTTCATGAATCTTATTCGTACTATGCATTTGATTTCATTATTATTTTGATTTTGTTTCTTCTTTGATGTTAATCTTATCAGCTTTATACATTATCTCCTTTTTCACTTGTAAAACTTGATCTTAGAAACTCTTAGTATCGTAATTGGGTCATGATACCTATTTGTATGAAAAAAGTTCAGCAAATAATACTTATATTCCATCGTGTCGAAGTGAGAATCAAGAAATTCTAACAAGATAATAAAGGGAAAAAATGAGAGACAAAGAGGCTAAAATAAATTGAACTCATTATCCATACTTGGGGGACTAAAATAAAATATAGATGATGCATGGAAAATTAATGGCACACAAGTATACTTGAAAGTTATAAACTCAAGTAACTAATAAGTAGACAATCTCACAATAGTATCAATAATTTTTATTTGAACCTATAAATTCTAATCATTTGGATATTTTCTTCTTTTTTTCCATGTTGGTGATCATAAAATGTGCATCTGTATCTAGAGACATGGAGCTTATTCTTCGTTGAGTACAACAAACGACTTAATTTTATTAACTTAAATGAAATATTAATATGCTCACACTTTTATTAAATATTGCCAAAATTGCAAATTATATCATCTAAAGTGTTATATGCTCCTAGCACTAGGGCTTAGCAGATGACTAACATCATATACATCAGATCACGTACAAGATCACTACTCTCCTCCTAATCATCTGGTGCAAATCATACAAAGGGAGACAAAAGGATCAAACTTCAGTCAGTGCGTCGAGCTTGCGGTAAAGTTCGTTTCCTCGTTCGATCGGCTCGAAGACGAGCCCGGATATGGCGGGCTTAGTCGTATAATTATGCAGCAACCCACGTGGAGGATGCACAAATGATCCGCCCCTTCCAACCTTGCAACAGCCAGTTGCTATCCTCGTCGATCACAAAATCTTCGTGGTATCTCGTATTCATCTTGCATTTGAACTTATTCACTATCTGAGGGTCCAGGGGGAGGTTCTTCAACCCGGCCCTTGTGTTCCGGACCTGCCATTGCTTGTATGTCTCGGGCCTCTCAACCCGCTCGGTTCCCTCGCATGCCAAAACATTCATCACCTCCCGTCCGAAGAATTCTTTCTCAAACTTCAGCCTCAACGGATCTTCGCGTGGAGTGTTGTGATCCAGGATATCAAACAAAGCAGAGAAGTGGAACAGCGCCTCCCGGAACCTTGTAACGAAGTACGGAGCGTTGTAAGAACCGTTCACGATAAAGAGAACAAATATGTTGGGGTTCATCTGTCTGATGAGGTTCAGAACAGCATCCCTCGGGCTGTTAATTGCAACAGTCTCGTCCAACAGGTTCTCGAAGCGAAACAGACAATTCACAGCAACAGTCTCCCCAGGTTTGATGCAGAGGTCGTCCATTCCGATGGTTTCCCATTTCTGTGCGATCCCATTGTACTCAAACGGGACGTTATGCAGCTCACAATACTTCGCCAAGCGCCGACCTGTCTCCTGGACCCTCTCCAAAGGCCTGAAACCACTTTGGGGAAGCTCTATCCCTGTAATCCGAAGCTTTGGTGGTCCACCCTCCCTTTTGGAAAGTCGATAAATGAGAGCAGGCCATTGGAAACCGTACAATATGCCGAAATCTATAATGTGAAGTGTTGTTGCTTTCTCGGCCACCGTGAAAATGTTACGGTTTGCAAAAATAATGGCCAATTTTTTAAACGGGCAGGCCGAGAGGTAAGCTTGATAAGCTTTTAACACATCGGCAGCCGAGGTTTTCGCCACAGAAAGTGCAGTGTAGATCTGAGTTCCAGTGCCTGTTAAACGTGCTTCGAGGCCATTAGCAAAGCAATGAGCCAACCTCTGAGAACCATCCCCGAAAGGAGAGGAATGCTGCCTGAGCTGCTTCAATAGCTCAACGGCCGTCCGGCGATCATCCGAGGATACAGCTTGAGCACATAAAATCAGTATTGTCCTTAAATCAACAGCTTCTTGCATATTCACTGGTCGCTTATTCCGAGATTTAACACTGTTGGATCCATCTGGTTGCCCATTCTGTTGACTACATGCGGAAGGCCGACATTTTTCAGTACATACTAGTACTTTATCGAACATCTCCGCGAGCTCAGTTTCATCTTCATAAACTGCCGAGTGCTTGTTACTCCGTTCTTCCTCAACTTCCTCGTCCTCACGCTCATGGTTCTTCTTCATGTTCGACCAACTAGGAGAATACTCTGCCTCCTCTTTCTCTTTCTTCACCACAATTGGAGTCTTTCGCTCCATCCCAGAAGCCAATGTGCTGGTGCGCGCGTTAATATTTAGTTGGTTGCCCTTGGGTAGAAACTTGTTAGCCTCCTCTACACCTCTCATGAACTGCAATGCCAATTCATTCTTGGGGAAAGAATTCGACGCCATGAAATTACCATCATATAAAGATGCCATGCCACCATCGGAATGCAAAGTGGGCTTCGGCAAGGATTGAAAAATAAAGTTAGCAGGAAGAGGCATTTGCATAAACGATGATTTAGGGTCCCCAAACTCACTGCTCAGTGGATGATGATCTACCGAACCACTAGTATTCAAACTAGAATTGCTCTGGCTGCTATAATCACTGAAGTTACTTGACATCCCATCATCTGGACTATCAACCAAAAACTGGTCCCCGTAAGAGAGAGAGTGATTTGGGGAAGGCAGCGGAAGATCCTCCTCGAGAACGTCATATAGAGTCTTCTCTGCAGCTTGAAGAGCCAATGGGTCATGAAACATGCAGGGTTTCTGCTCCATGTCTTCCTCCATCAGCATTTGGTTTATGTATTTGAGGACTGTCTCAGAAAAGTCATTATCATCTGTCGGCGACTCTCCTTCGGTACTTGTTGGTGATGGTTCAACAGATAGATTTCTTTGAGGTAGAACTAGAGGATCCACCGAGAAGTCAAAATCAGGACCAACAGAAGGGTCATTAAACTTGACTCCATTGGAAAATTCCGGGTATAAGACTGAGCCAGGAAAAGCCATCTCATCCTCAAAGTTGAAACCCTTCATGGAATCTGAACCCATCTACAAGAACTGAAAATCAAGTTAAGATGAGTTCAGAACACCTCAACAACAGTTCCAGAGTTGAGCTATTTTGTTGAATCCCACAAGTCAATGCTTTTGGATTCGTATGTAGTACTTTGGTCGTAGGCAAGGCAGTCCAGTCTGACCCATAACCACATCCACGATTCTAAAATATTAATAGTAAGACTACAACTCAACTCTCAAGACAACAACTAACATGTCAATATACTTGGGCCTACAACTTTCAAGCTTAAACCAGACAAGAATAGTCCAAAATTCAACTCAAGAACCAAAAGTCTCTAGAAGCATATTTTGGCTCACTAATTGTGCTCATTAGTAAATTCAAAACTACAATAAATCATTATTTGACATGATAAATAAGGAGTCCCTAGATGATACAAGACAAGATCACATCTCATATAAATAAAAGATAAAGATTGAAGGAGAATACAACTTGCAACCAACATTAAAAGGTAAACGAGTTAACTCCATCATCCAAACCAAGTAATTTCCTCTAAAAATTGCAATCTCTATTCTCAGCAAGGTATGTGTAAGTGAAGCAACCAAAATGTTCATGGGTCTAAAATATCCTTCCAAATCAAACCAACGACTAAGTATCAACACCATGAGAAGAACCCACCAAGGGTTGGGCTCCACAAGCAAGATAGGACCTAAAGACTTCAACTTTCAAGCTAGAAAATTTCAAAAATATAATAAAGATCCAAACTTCTTAAGCAGCAGTAAAAAATCAATTAAAAAAAAACAAAACCAAGTGGAAATGGAAAGAAAAAAGACATACCCGGACCCGGAGAAATGGAAATGGTGGTACTAAGGCCTAGAAGTTATCGTTTTCAGGTTCTAGATAGAAAAGGCAAATACCGTGTTTTGTGTTTTCCAAGTCCAAGGGACCAGATCCCATCTCCTTCTCCTCGCTTTTAACTTTACTTAATTGGTGGGTCCCATTCCCATATGGAAACTTTTTCACGGTTCATAGAAATCCACATTTTCTTTACATTTTCGTGAGTTGTTCCAATTTGTCTACACAATTAGATTCTTAATTCCTCCAAATTTCGAAGTTAAATTGTGTTTAGGTGACAATAATGTTAAGACTAACGAACCCACGAAAATCCTGTGTTGCACTTCTCAATTTTAGTGAAATAAAAACTTGTATATCGAATTGGTGGCTTTGAAAAAGTATGTGTTAAAAAATATGTTAAGATTATTATAAGAATAATTATTCTTAGTTTATTGGTTTATATCATAATTATTAGTAGAATTTATGCTATTCGAAAAAAAAAAAGACCTGTGCGTGGTCTGACACTTTAAAACTTGATCGTATGACAAATTTGGGCCTCACCTTAGGTTTCATGGCTTGTTGGGCCGGGCACAACCGTTATCCGCGGGATAGAGATTTCTACCTTCCCTTTCTTTTTGGAGAGGGAGACCGGAGAGGAAGTGATTTGCAAATAATTGAATTAATTGAGGAACAAACATGAATATTAATTTATAATAAAATATGAATCAGGATAGATAAATCCTTCAAACACTATGGAATCATTTCTTTTCCATATCCGAATGTCAATAGAGATCACTTTTATTTGAACATATAATATTTAGAAACAAGTATTCTCAAGTTCTACTTTGGGTGGCACTTCAGTTCAAATGATGTTTTTAGTATTTGTAAAGCTAGAAAAAAAAACATGGTTAAGACAATCAAATTTATATGAACTCTCATTGATTAATGCGATTGCTTTAATGATTAAATATTTCTATGTATAGGCTCTTTAGAAATAAAACAACTTAAAAGTTTAAAATGCATCACCTATAACTTTAGATCCGTGTGGCCACTATCTACTGATATTAATTCCAGCCACATGTTGATAAGAAGTACTAAGAAAGAGACCTCAACCCACAAAATTAACAAATGTTGAATGATTGGACTCTCTCTCCCCCTAATATATTTATTGGCCTAAATGGGTTACATGTCCTATACCTATATTTTCTTGATTAAATTATGAAAACGAAAGCTTCAAAAGAGACTGCCTGTGTGATTGTGGCCACATGGGCAGGAATCTACTTCTTTCTTTTACCGGCGAACGCTTGTTACCTCCTTTTCAAAGTTTTCTTAATTCAAATTCAAACTCTTACAATACAAAAAGGAAAAAAATTATGTTTGAGAAATAAAATAAGATTAAAAATATTTTAAGTTCCAAAAATTTAAGTCAAATAATTTAAATTAAATGCTCACCAAAAGAATCTATTTCCTTCGTTTATTTATCGCAAAAAATGATTATGCTAGAAGAAAGTAGATGCCCCCTTTTTAATTGAAACGATATGAGGATGACAGTGCACTAAGGCATCGTATTAAACAACAAAATTAGGAGTTTTGTATCGTTTTGGTTTATAGCTTTAATTCAAATTAAATTCAGATGAAATATTTCAAGTATGAAATTTTTTTATAATAGATATTTAATATTATCATATGACTCCAAGCTAATATTTTTTTAAATGAACTAGAGGTTGACCCAGAATTCTTCAAATTTATGTTTCACCCCAATTTAGTTGATGAGATAGTCCGTCAGACTTGGACTTTTATTTTTGTAAAAATATTTTCAAATAAACTATATTAAATATAATTAAGCATTAAAAAATAAAATATCAAATAATTTTAATTATTTATTAACTTTTGGATATCATTTATGCAGATAAAATCTACAAATATTAATTTAATAAGTTTAGAATTACAAAAAAATGATGATACAAATTTTCTTGTTTAACATACCAATCAAATTTGTTTTACTTGGCTCACATATAATCATAAATTGTTAAAAACATAAGTTTATTGTGATCCAAAGATAATGTAAACTCTTTGCACATGGAAGTGGGCCTTCGTTTTAAACTAGATCTGATAAAATGCGCAAAATAAACATTAACTTTTTTATCTGAGTGAATGAGGTCAACTAAAAATATCTTATCGGATGGTCTGACTACACAGTCTGATCAGATTTTGAAGGATCAAGTCGTTTTCTAATTTTTGGACAAAAAAAATAGATTAAGATTGGTCCGAGATAATAATATGACCGATCTGATCACCGATTAAATTACAATTTTTAAAACATTGCTCCTAAATTAAAAATTCTTATTAAATGATAAGTTATTCCGACTCAACTAGTCCTTGTATCAAATTAATACATCGGAAAAATGTATTCATGGATAGCGATTGTCCTTCCTTTTTAAAATCTCTTGTTAATGTGGAAAGAAATTTGGAGGCACCAGCACATATGAGATGAGACAAGAGCACCTTGTCCTTTATATGCCAAGGAATCTATTTGTAATCCTACTTTCTGAAACGGTCTTTCCATTCAATACCATTGATACTCCTAAAAAATGTATTGTGACGTTTATTGCATCCACTAAAGAAAATAACAAAAATCATTTTCATTCAATACCATTAATACTCCTTATTGTGACGTTTATTGCATCCAGTAATGAAAATAACAAAAAATCAATTTCACCATAGTTCGTTACAAATAAAATTTTCGTTTTTATAATCTCTTTTTTTTTTTAAATATGTGTATATAGTTGTCACATTATTTTGGCTGAAAAATAAACAAATAAAACAAAAACAATCAGAACGTTTGGATTTTTTTCTAATCTTTTAGTTGTATCATGAACTGTTTATCGAGTCTATGTCATTGTGAGACTGACTCCCACGACAGCATACCATACGAACAACTAACTGTGGATTTATATCCCAAGTGCCAATTTTTTAAGGTTTAGAGAATTATAATTTGAATATTGTGTTGGGTAATACGACACCTCGACTTTTACCAGGATCACAAGCTAAGAAAAATTCTTGTACACTCATCCTACTCAAGACACAAAGACTCACTCAAATAAAGTCTTTATTGAAATGTACAAGAGAAAGTTTACAAAGGAACGAGTATCTCACTCCACTAATTGGGACTACTTCACTCTTCCTCACTTATGAGAAGCCTTTCTCTCTTCTTCTTCTTCTTCTTCCTCTCTTCTCTCATTTCATTCATTAGTTAGGAAGCCTCCTACTCCTATTTATACTACTCCACCTCCTCAATGAACGGTGGAGATTAATTCTATCCTACAGTGGAGAATGATTCTCTAGAATACTCTACACATTCTAGGAACATCTACATTCTTCCACTCTCTTCCATATCCTTTCATAGGCTTCCATAAGCTTCCACACTCTTCCATAACCTTCTGTACTCTTCCAAAAGCTTCCGGAAGGTTCTACATAACTCTAGAATATTCTAGAGTATTCCACACATCTCTATAAGATTCTAGAGAGTTCTACACTTCTCTAGAAAACTCCACACTATTCTAGAGAATTCTTTTCATCTCTACATAGTTCTAGAATTCTCTAGGATTTTACAAAGTATTTGGAAATAATGAATTACATCCTAACAATTCCTCCCTTAATTCATATTTCCAAATATTTCGACGATCTCCGAAAATTTCACCTTCTTTTCCTTGACTCCTCTGTTGCTTCTTCTTTGCACTACACTACCTTCCAAGAAGCAAACATTCTTCTCATTTTTTCGTCCTCTCATGATCAAGCGTCTTCCCTTAAACACCTTGCACCACTTATTTGTGCCAACATACTTATATCCTTCTAATGTCAATGCACCTAACGAGATGACATTAGCTTTACTCGAAGGCACGTACCTCACATTATGGAGAATATGGCGTGTACCATTATGAAGCATCATCCTTATGCTTCCAGAACCTTCAACCTTCAACTTCTCGCCGTTAGCTAAGTTGAAGTGACCAAACTCTCCATTAGTGTTCAAGGTGTCAAACATGACTTGATCTCGACATATGTGCATCGAGGCAGCGCTATCCATCACCCACTTAGATTTGTCAACCTCCTCATGTGTTGCAAGGTAAACATCGCCATCACTTACATCGTAGACCACATTGGTACGGGAGTCACTATCATCCTTGCTTCGAGATGCCTCCTTGAACCTTTTCAAGTCCTCTCTCAATTCATGACATCTCGCTTGAATGTGACCCTTCTTCCCACAGTAATAGCACTCCTTCTCACTGTGATCTTGGCATGGCCGAGAGTTTGATCTCCATCTAGGTTTACCTTGCCCTCTTGATAGGTTTTTCCCTCGCTCTCGTTCTCCCACAACTAGTACGCGATCCCCACTTGTGATATCATCATCATCTTTTAGCATCCTCTCACTCTCATGCAAAGCTGCCGTCACATCATCTAACGTGAGAGTTGTTCTTCCTACAAGTAGTGTTTGAACCAATGGCTTGTAGGACTTTGGTAGTGATGCTAATAGCAACAATGCCTGCTCCTCATCTTTGATCTTATCACCTGCATTCATCAGTTGACATACTAGTTGATTGAACATATTTATATGATCATGAAGATTACCTCCTTCCTTCATTTTGAGCGAGTACAACTCCATCTTCAAGCATAATCAATTTGTGAGTGACTTGGATGCATAGATTCCCTCGAGCTTATCCCACAACGCCTTCGGTGTGGTCTCCTTCAACACACTAAACTTAATCTCAGGAGCAAGTGCCAGCCGGATTGTACTCACAGCCTTCTTCTGCATCATGCTCCATTTTCTATCACTCATGGAGGTCGGCTTCTCCTCATATAGAGCTTGATCTAGACCTTGCTGCACCAATAGGTCTTGAATCGTACTCTGCCACAACGTGAAGCTGGTCTTCCCATCAAAGAGTGGGAGCTCAAACACCTTCGACATGTTTGATGCCATCACACTATCAATATTCCCGTTCCTCTACCACCACGAACCTTGGCTCTGATACCACTGTTGGGTAATACGACACCTCGACTTTTACCAGGATCACAAGCTAAGAAAAACTCTTGTACACTCACCCCACTCAAGACACAAAGACTCACTCAAATAAAGTCTTTATTGAAATGTACAAGAGAAAGTTTACAAAGGAACGAGTATCTCACTCCACTAATTGGGACTACTTCACTCTTCCTCACTTATGAGAAGCCTTTCTCTCTTCTTCTTCTTCCTCTCTTCTCTCATTTCATTTATTAGTTAGGAAGCCTCCTACTCCTATTTATACTACTCCACCTCCTCAATGAACGGTGGAGATTAATTCTATCCTACGGTGGAGAATGATTCTCTAGAATACTCTACACATTCTAGGAACATCTACATTCTTCCACTCTCTTCCATATCCTTTCATAGGCTTCCATAAGGTTCCACACTCTTCCATAACCTTCCGTACTCTTCCATAAGCTTCCGGAAGGTTCTACATAACTCTAGAATATTCTAGAGTATTCCACACATCTCTATAAGATTCTAGAGAGTTCTACACTTCTCTAGAAAACTCTACACTATTCTAGAGAATTCTTCTCATCTCTACATAGTTCTAAAATTCTCTAGGATTTTACAAAGTATTTGGAAATAATGAATTACATCCTAACATATTGAACTACCATCAAATCGTTCAATGTCTTGTGTTCATATATCTCATGTTCTTATAAGAAATTCTAAAGATTTGGAGTATGGAATTCGATCAAGGATATATTGCCTGATGTTTAAGAATACAAAATTTGAAACCACATGAAATTTTTTCTTCAGAAAATGGTCAAAAAGCTACAATCCCCACACTCCTGATTGCCAAATCAGCGATGTCCATCATCCAACTAAAATATTAAGTAGCACATCACTCTTCTCCTAATCATTCATTTCTTATTTCCACCAAAAAAAATCATTCATTTCTTATTCTGAGAAAGTGATCACAATGCGAACTAGATTCCAACCCAGGACCTTATTTTTTTTTATAAAGCCACTCTCCATTCCAAACTCACATGACAATATCATCTGGCACGTGCTACCACGTGTCCTTGATCTTGTGTTTTTCCTCAAAAAAGAACAACATATATTGCAAGTACTAAATTCTTTTAGGAATTTTCTTTGTTTGAATATCTACTACTGATAGTTCTATTTCAAGTATGACTTATGTTAGTATATTTGTGTTACAATTTAGTTGAATAAATTGAGATTGTTTTCTTTTTTGGTTGAAAATTTAACTAAATTCTCAAAATGGTTACCAAAATATAAAAGTTCTCTAGAATGATAGTCTAAAAAAATTAAAACGAGGGAGACGACCTACTTGGGAAGCTGCCACATGGCACACCTAGGTGTCACATTTTTACAAAAACAATTGTCATACTACCAATCTAATAATTTTTTAAATCATGATTATCAATCTAATAAATATCTGAATATCACATAAATTTGAAATAAGATTGAGAAAAAAAAAGCAAGGAAATTAGCAACGAAGCTACACACTAGCGAGGAACCAAGGTGTCAAAGGCTTTTATTATTATTCAATAATGTACAAAATCCGCCAAGGTCTCTTCTCCAAACAGGAAAAGAATATTATCAGTGGCTAAACAAAGTTTAAAAAAAGAGAGAAGAGAGCAGAGAGAAAATGCTACAATCCCCATTTTGCCCCCACTCTTTTTGTACCCTAGTTCTCTCCCTTTTTGTCATCAACTTTTTACAAATAAACAACATTGAACCTTAATGCACAGAAGAAGAAAAAATCATAATAGTAATAACAAGTTAAAGCTAAGACATAATTGTACTCTTTTCTTCCTTCCCTCTTTAAATCTAAGACTACTATGACTCTAGACAAGGTTCCACCACCTTTGGCCGGGCGGAACGTGGTGCTCGGTCCGCCCTAGACAAGAAGGAAAGTCTCCGGCTGAGACGGGTGCGAATGGTGCTTCACCTGTTGCTGCTGCTTGGCTTGGTGCTGGGACCAGTACGCATGGGCCGTGAGGACCCTGTCGAGGAGCTCCTGTGGAACGGGCTCGCCCCTCCTTTGTTGTGGGGATATCCTCGCGGTGTGCACCAGTGTCTTCCATTTATCCTGCAATAAACCAGCAATGGCAAGAGACCATGTTAGGACAATCATTCCGAATAATGTCGACAGGACAGAACTAAACAAGGCCCTACATTCATCGGAATAATGGTTGGTTTTTATTTTTTTCCCTACAACTAAATGGGATAGCAAGACAAGGCCTCGAACTCCCTTCGAACTAAATCATATTAATTGATGTTTTGCTTCATTGGGAAGATGCAAGTGCAAGTAATCATAGCTAAACCACAGCAAGTAACACATAAAGGGTATGAAAGTTGGACAAATAGCATGTGGAAGAGATGTTCAAGGCTGTCCTTCCGAGCCGCAAATTTCGAAATCGTTCTTTTCGAAAAAGCATTGAATCACTGTATATGAATGCCACCCAACAACCAGCAAGGATAAAATTATTAAGGCTTTCGGCTTATAATACCTTGAGATCGACATAAGTACGGTGTTTTGCGTTATCAAAGGCTCGCAATTTAACATCACGCCACCTGCAGGGTGTGAGACCCAGTGAGATTTTCCACCATCTGAACCGAAAGGAAGGCACCTGAAGATATTATATCTAACAATGGACAATGATATACCTGCCGGTTCCAAGCTTCTCAACAGCTTGGACCAATGCCTCCACTTCAGTCACGGAGAAAGGACGACGAATTCGGCGCTGCACGATCTCACACCGCTTAGATTTGCGGTGAGCCGGAACCAATGCTAGTGCATCTACATTAACAGCTGGTACAGCAACCAGCGCCTTCGAATCAGTTGTGCTCTTGTCAATTGACATGTCCACGGGAGATGGTGCAGAATCATGATCGCTTTCAACATTACAAGGGGTGTTCCCGTGAGGATCCGGAGAAGTGCAAGTTCCATGATGTTCTGTAAGCGGAGAGGGCGGATACCTGGTAGACAATATACTAAGTTTATATGCGTAAAACCAGTCACGGAAATGCAGTGCAAGGTTGAGTTTCGATAGATATATTAACTATCTCCAGTTACCTGCTCAAAGGCTGTGGCGAGTCAGAAGGGAGAAGAAAAGGTGAAACTCCGTGGCGCAAAGAAGGGGCAACTTTAGAAGGAGTAGGCTCCAAGCTAAATCCCACAGAATCCAACTGGTTGTCGTGCGAGATTCCAGACTGTACCAACGTTTTGTTGTCATCCCTAACCTTCTTTCCTTGCAGAAGCACACCAACTCGTAGTCCGCCTCCGAGTATAGCAGTCACAGCTTCCATAACACTCCTCTGCATAGAGGCATTTCCGTAAAACACAATGATCAACATCAGCAAACACGTCAGAGCCAAAGTAGCAAAAACTTTAATCGAAGATAGCTGCTATACCTTCAGTGAACCAACAGTTGCACTTTCTGGAATCTCAATGAAAAGCTCCGGCACCCGGAAGGACTTTATCCTAAGTTTCACTGGAGTAAAACGAAAGACACCTTCGCGTAAGAACCTCTTTCAGCGTTATATACACCAAAGTCAGAGTACATATGAACCGTTCCATCAAAGGTTCTCATACCGTGAGAATCCGTAGCTTGAAAAATGTTCTCCGCTGTGATGGAAGACGAAGCTTTGGTGCCTGCAAAAGCAATTAAATCACTTGGGAAAAAAGTTTTTTAAACAAACACGGGAAATTGAAACAGAAACCAATTATTAACTAAGGAAAGGAAAAGATAAACAGACCCTCGTGCATCTTTTGACAGCAACCAGAAGTGTCTCTACCTCTGCCCTTTCTAGCAGAACCAGAAACAAACTCGCTACTTATTGCTCCATCAGAGGTTGATGGTGAAGGTGAACTGCATTGGAAGTATTTCCTTTTCTTTAAAGGATATATCTTCTCAGACCTCTGAGGCTTATAATAGTTCTTCTTGTTGTGGTAAATAGGCTGTGTCCCATCTGCAGCAAAAACCGACAAGATTGCTCAATAAGACTGGAAACTTCTAATACAGGTGATTAGAGCATAAAAGAGCAGTGTAACATTCAGCAAGTGTCAACTTACCACCGTTAGCAAGTGTTGCTTCCTTCAACCTTGGAGAAACCTTCCAATATCTAGAAGCCAGAATTTTCTTAATTCTTCGGTCACCAATACGTGGTGCCGGCCTGAGGTGCTTCTTAATAGTCCTGGTATATGTACACCCAGAAGAATTTTCGTCATCATCTCTACTAACTAAATTTACATCACCCTGAATAGCAGGGTACGAACTGGGGGAAAGGTGTTTCCCAAAAGAAGGGACCTTTGGATCCTCCCCACTAGAGGTGTTCACCAGAGCACCATTTGACACCTTCCGAATCTTTTGGTGCTCATCTTTAGCTGGTCTGTTCATTTCAGGCCCAACCTTATATTCACTAGTCTTCTTGATAACGGGAGGCCCCGTTTCCACATTGCAGCCAATCATTTCTACTTCATTCTTGCTTGCACCACTCACCAACTTCAATGGTTTAGATTTCTCCTGTAAGTCAGATGTTACTGCAGAAGCTAAACCTAAGTTGAGGTCATCTTCACTGTACACAGATTCCCTTGGACTATGGTTTTGCTCGTGAACTTGTGATATACGGTCGGGAATGACAAAGCTTCCTCGGGGGCTTGGAGGATCGTGAGTTTCCACTTTCAGAGGCTTTTCTTCATCCTTTATATATTTATCCTCCTTTACAGAATTGGTGTTCACAACTTCAAGCTGACCCTTACTGGCTGATTGTCTCTCGAGCAACAATTTTCCAGCTACAAGGGCCAATAAATCAAATGCACAAACTTGATTATCTTCATGTTTCTTCTTGAAGGAACACCTCCTCTGAACAACGGGGCAGAGACATGGATCAGATCATCGACAATGGCCGAAGAATATAACCAGACGTTGACTAATTGGCAAACAGAACTAAATGACAATTACCCTAGCGGATCTTGCAGCTCGCGGTGTAGGAGGAAATTGATATCCTTGAAATCCGTAGTCTAGTCTCTTCTGCAACACCATATCTCAGAGATCATATCACCAATGAGACGTCAGAATCAGGAAGACCAAATCTCGACGAATCAGCACCTACGCACCTTGCTACAACCACTTGGCACTGACGGAGCTCAACAAAGAACCTGAGATAACATGGACAGATAGGTTAGGCGTGATCGAATGACAGGACTCGTTTCATCAAAAAGAAGATAAGCTTCGAAGCTCGAAAACAGAAACTTGAGATGGTAAAGTTAAACCCATCGAAGAGCACTGAGCAGAAGAGAAGCGGATCAAAACAGAATCATGTCAAAGGCAACATAATTAGACTTAAAACCTCCAAACATAAACAAATTTCACAATTGGAACAATTGAACATGGAATTGCAGAAGATCCAATTGAAGCAGTTGGGTCTGATCATTAACTTGAGGGCCCCAAAACCATGCTACCAAACTTGAGCAACAGGCTTCATATAAAACAAACAAGAGAAGACAAAACCAACAAAGGACTCGGGAATTTTTTTTTAGAATTAAAGGACCGGGAATCGGATCAGAAGATCTAACCCCCAGCGGAAGATCACATGGGAGGACAGAAAGATCATGAAAAATTGCAGACAATAATTCAAAAGTTTTGTCCAAAACCCAGGTGATGTCATGTTTGTGGTTGACAATAAAAGAAAGAAAAAAAAAAAGAGATGTGATAAATGACACGAGAACCACTAAAGTTGAATGAATTTGAAGCAGAAATTTTTTTTAGAGGTCATTAACTAAAACCACAACAAAACCCTGATGTGAAAGGGAATTGTAGAAAGTTTTGTTATAATTCAGACAAGATGACCAAAAACTGAGGGATTTAAAACCCTTGACAAGGATCAACCTTGAGAGAAGAAAAAAATCGAAAAAAAATAAAATCCAAAAGAGCTAAACCTGAATCTATCAACTTTATTAAAAATGGTGTTTTGAGGAAAGATCAAAATAGAAACCTGAAACCACATTTGCCAATACCAGAATTTTTGTCTTAAAAGCTAAACCCATGAAGATAAGTGGAAAATTAAGATGAGGATTTATCAATGGGAAATCTGAAACAACCCCACTTGTCAACTCAGAAGAGAAATAGAGAGAGAGAGAGATCAAAATGGGTTTACAAAGCTTATATTTTTAAATTTTAAAACCTGTTTCTCCCAAAAGAAACACATAATTGCAAATACCCAGAAGGAGACAAACATGAACAAAGAGAGAGAAGAAAACCCATCTTTTGGTTTGAAGTTCAAGCACCAAGAACCTTACGAAATTCCCATAATTCTCACCTCTTTAACAAAGGAACCAAAGATCTCTATTCTGCTTCCAAAGTTCACACCTTTTCCTCCTCTTCTCCTTCCTCTTGCACCAAAGATCAAACCTTTACAAAAGAAATCCCACCCCAAAGAAAATTATCTACCAAATGGCTAAATGCCAAAAGAGAGAGAAGAAAAAAACTTGGATCAAAGAAAGATGACCCAAAACTCCCCCTACCCCATTTCTTCCCCAACCCCACCCTATATTAAAAAACCAAAACAGATAAAAACTTTGTGTTCTAAACGCTACCAAATTTCCAATTTTCCTCTCTCTACAAACTTAAAAAACACATCTTTCTTTGTTTCTCTCTCCTAGTTGTTTTTTCTTTTCTTGTCTGATAGGGAGATTGCAGAAACAAAACCCTCTAAAACCACCCAACCTTTATGGGCTTAAACCCCCAACAGGGAAGGAAGCGCACTTGTGTGTGGTTCCCGACCGGCTACACCCGGTAATAATAGATTAGGAACCCCTCTCTCTACCCTTGAAGACCGGTTCTGGGTGGGGACCCCACCAGTGGTTTTTAGTGGATGGGTGTTGTGATCCCGACACGTGGAGGCTCACTTGTCCATCCTGTGGCTCCTTGTCGCCCCTCCGACTCGAGAAAAACGTTGAGTCACTACAAAGAATCGAGGAATTTTTTTATTTTTCATCTTTTGGGTATTTTTAGGATGTTAGTATTGTTTAGTCTCAAACTTTTTAAATCAAATTAGAGAATACAGATAACTATTTGAAAGTCTAATACTAAGAAGCATATTACATTACATATTTTAAATTTGAGAAAGATTTTTGGTCCTGTGATGTTTCAACTGGTCCAACCAAAATCCAGGTCCATTTCAGGAATCGTTATTTAAAATTACTGTCTCAATACACAAATTTGCACTTTTTTTAAAAAAATTATACGGTTCAAACTCTAAAATTCGCAACTCTTCCCAAAATTTACAAAATTGCCTGGTTGGTGGTGGGCTCCCTGGGTGAGCATCTAGTGTTTAGCCAGAAGTGACAATACAAGTTGTTTCGAGTTTTATTTTCGAAATTGGTTTTTTCTTTTATTTAAATTTTTTTTTTCACGTTACGTTGTTGTGACATGCACATGTCTAATTTTGTTTCTTCAATTCTGCGCAATCTTGAAGAAAAATATAACTAATTTTTTACCTGATAGGGAAATAGATAGGAACAGAGTGAATTAACAATTTTAAAATATTCCAAAAATTTTAGAATTTTCAAAATTTCGTAATTTTTTTTTGGAAAAGAAAGGCTAGACATTATATAAGTTGAAAATTATGAATCACAACTTATTTAGTGCAAGTCACATTCTCGGCCTCTTGTGAGAGTACGGTCGCTGATCTCATCAAATCCTTATGAAAGAATATTTATTAAGAAAAATGTTGTAGAATGGAAAGAGTAAAAAGTAGAACATTTCGAAGGAACGCAAGATTTTCTGTATCCTCTAACATATTGGTCTTAATTTTAGCTTACATCAGCTCGTAGAAATCGATGGACTGCAAAAACCAAAGTTTGCTAGCCTATTAGCACAACGAGTTTCCTCTCTATAAGCATGAGTGATCTTCATAGACCATCTCCCTTCCAACTCATGAGTAATCAAATTCAGTAGGGGATTGAGTGCATGATCATCAACGAATGGTATTGTTTTAAGGTCTACCACAACTTTTGAGTCAACTTCCACTTGTAGCTCATAATGCTTGCCTTTGAAGTCCATGTAACACTTCTCATAGCTCAACGTTTAAATTAATTATAAAATCTCTTTACCAAACACCCATATGATTGCGCAAAATACCCCCTGCAATGACTTAGTTTAGAGTCTTCCATATTGCTCAATCTATGTTAAGTTTAGTCTATCCGAGGTGGATTGCTCTAATTTGACTAATTATTTGTATATGGTTGGTTTCATTGTCATCTTCTTAGCCACCTCTTGTACTTTTGCTATACATGAACATGTCTTACACAAAAATACTATGATTAGGCGATCGTGGGCTTCCCTCATCCTATATAGTGTGATTCTACCACTGTCAAACTACATTAATAGTGATAAGGAAAATGAACAACCATCTCATGGAAGCTTTCAAATTATTGTCTATCCAATTAGCCAAGTTAGAAGTAAAAAAATAGGTTTCAAAAGGTTCTCATCCTTTAGAAGCCATCTCTAGACGGGAATAATAATGCGGCAATCTTATAGAGCATAGAGAATAGTTTCATCCCTATCATCACAACACATACATGTTACTAATGATGCCATATTATGATGGAATCGAATCAGATTATAGTAGTCATTAGTTTGTCATGTCTTACTAGCCACACCACCTTTTTAAGTCGTTGTGAGTCACTCCACATCTAGAGAAGATTCTAACTTCGTTTATTCCCGATTAATTATTCTCCTACGAGAAGATTATAGACTGATTTATTTGAGAAAAGGCAATTATTGATATTGCACCACCTGATCCAATTTAGGCCACCCCTCTCACTTATGACATGAGTGAATACAATTAGATCAATTATGATAGCATTTAGATATCTGCAAAAAATATGCTAGTTCTAATTCCTTTTCTTATTACCATTACCATCCAGCCCAAAGTTAGTCCAAAAGTTTATTCGTACACCATCTTCAGTATCCTACTTGCTGCTTTAGAGCATGGACAATCATAAGATAGCCAATACCTTCTATAGAGGCAAGCTATTGGATTTGCTGGTGATTATTCTCTGCACTTGTACCCTCTTGGGTATAGTTGTAGTAGGTAACTTAGTGCCCATAGATTTCACACCTTCAAGAGATCTAGTATAATCTCTCATATTAGAGCTTGAGACTTGATGACAAACTCAGAAAGTGGACAATAATGGCTTATATAGATCAATCTTGACACAACTTCTGACAAATTTATCCTTTGGCACTCTTCTATAGTTGTGTTCATACAGATCAGATAACTTATCATCTAGCCAAGTTGCATAGAAAACTCTAGTAGTACAACTCCAATTCTAGAAAAGGAGCACATAATGTTCAACTATCATCCACAGGCCGCCCTTAAGGATATGTTGGTAGATCTTGTTTGATGCCAATCTTGGCATGTAGAAGTTGCATCCGAGCTTAATAAAGTGAAAATCTTTGGAAAGTCCTCACATTTGGGCCAAGCACCTTTTAAGATAAAAGTACAAGATTCTATGGTCGAGCACCTTGATGATTAGCATATCCTACTAAAATAGACATATTTCAATCTTTCCTGTCTTTGTTATTCAGATAGTTGGACAATAAGGATCGTCATCCTCTTTGCCTTTGAAATTTCTAGAGATTAATTAGCTCCTATGGGTCGAAGTGGAATTTCTGAGTACCATCACAAATTATTGGGATATTAGCCTCCAAATAGTAGCCTCTTGAAAGGACAAATTGTGTCATCTATCCTCTTTCCCTGTGACCATTGCTTGTTGATATTCAGCTCTTGGATTATTTTCCGCTTTAGCACCCTCTTGAGTGTGGCTATAATAGGTAGCTTAATGCTCATAAATGTCACACCTAAAAGAGATCTGATATAATCTCTCATGTGGAGCTTGAGGACTTGACAACAAACTCAGAAGATGGACAATAATGACTTATGTAGATCAATCTCGGCACAACTTCTCACAAATTTACCCTTTGGCACTCTTCTGTAATTGTGTCGATACAGATCGGACAATCTATCCGTCTAGCCAAGTTGCGTAGAAAATTCTGGTGGTACAACTCCATTGCTAGATGAGGTGCACATAGTGATTGGCTATCATCCACTGGCAACCCGTGAGGATATGTCGGCATATCTCGTCTGATGTTAGTCTTGGTAGGTAGAAGGCGCATATGAGCTCAATAAAGTGGAAATCCATAGGAAGTTCCCACATTTGGCCCAAGCACTTCTTATGATAAAAGTACGAGATCTGATGGTCGAGCATCTTGATGATGAGTGTGTCCCACCAAAGTCGACATACTTCAATTTTCTCTATCTTCGTTAATTAGATAGTTGGACAATACGGGTCATCATCCTATTTGCCTTTGAAATCACTAGAGACTAATTCTTGCGGGTCGAAGTAAAATTACTGAGTGCCATCGCAAATCATTGGGATATTAGCCTCACCAATCGTAACCACTCGAGGACAGCTTGCGTCGTCTATTCTCCGTCCTTATGACCACTGCTTGCTGAACATTCAGGTCTTGCGAAACTTGCTCTTAAGTCGAGAGAATTTTTATCTCTCTAGAAAAGTTCTCTTTCTAGTTTTATCTCCGAACAAAATAACTAGACTCCTCTTGAAAATTTCGTATGCTTGGAAGTTTAATATTGTTGTAATTCCACGGCTTTACATCCTCTTTGCATAATTCAAAACCGACTCAAGTAGATTGTTAAAAAAATCGGCTTAGATAGGAATGTATGCATATGTTAATTAAATATGAGTTCGTAAAGTGTTATGAAACTTAAATTTTATTTGAAAAAACATTAAGTTTAAATGATATAAATAAAAAATTACTACACTCCACACCAGAATTCGCCGGAAAATTATACGGACGACAATAAGCAATGCATATGTGATCTGTCTTCCAATTAAATGAGGTGCTTTTTCTTGTTCAAACGGAAAACATTAATTTTGTTCATCTTGGCCACGCAAGCCATCCTTTTTTTTTCTATTTCACGTACCTAAACTAAATTGATTGGCATTAGTATCCGCGATTATTTTATGAGATGTAATGACATTATTTTAATGCTAAGCCGATTGACCGGGAATGGTATAGGTAAGTTTGTAAGTTGAAGACATAAATATAAATCTTGCGTGTCACTGATACTAAATAAAGACCTCTCTAGTAAACTAAGGGTGCGTTTGTTTTCGATGTTTGGACTGTACTGGACACAAAATTTAGTCCAGTTTTAAGTTTGGTGGCAAAATAGACCTGCACAAAAATTATTTTTTATTCTGTTCCATCTTTAAAAACTGTCCGTGCCTCCCCCATGGGACAAGAAAATATGTCCTGGACTTAGAACTGATTTACCTGAAATTTCCAAAATCACCCTTTTCCAAAAAACTGATTAGTCGGCCCCAAGGAATTTCCCCTAACTCTTTAGGGACTGTTCCTCGTTCTTACGAGGTTTCCCCTAATTTTTTAGGGTTTCAACATTTCAATCACCCAATTATCCCAGATCCTCACTCCAAAACTCAAATTAGCGTCCTTATCTTACCGATCTGTAAGTTTCGTAGTCCCTCTCCCCTATTTCGTTAGGTCTTTCAACTTATCCAATCCTCCAATTTCCTTTTCACCAACCCTCTAGGTAGCCACAAATCCCACATCTTTTCTTTTCTTTTTGTTTTCTTCTTGCAACTACTCTTGGTAGGAAGCTTGGTTTCGTAATCCTTAGAGATCTCCTGTTTGTCTAGTCTTAGGGGTGTTAGCTAAGTGGGTTCTCAAGGGTCGGTTGTAGGGTTTGTCGCTTTGTCCCATAGTTTTTGAGTGAGGTGAAATGGAGGAGGGAGATGGTAGTAGCAGAGAGAGTGAGAAGGGGAAGTCACAGATGGGAGGCTTTATATGAGAATATCACGGAGAGGATTTAAGAGCGTGCAAGGGAGTTGAAGATTTCTGGAAAATCAATTCTAGGAGAAGAAGGGTAAATTAGTCATAATTTATTTTGTACTGTCCTAAATGATACACAGGAACAAAAAAATTCTTGTCCTAGCCTATTTTATCTAGTCCTGTACTGTTCTGTACTGTCCAAAACTTTTACCAAACGCACCCTAAATGTCTCAATTATGAATTATTATAAATATATTTGTGTTAATATTTTTTGAAATAGCCTTTTCACTGTACAAAATAATGCTCAGCTTATATATAAATAAGTTTAAATGTATATTAGTCGATTTAATAAATGCTTATATATAAATGAGTGTGTGATACTATGTGAT
The DNA here is from genome assembly GCA_012979155.1 of Hypericum perforatum. Classification (NCBI taxonomy): domain Eukaryota; kingdom Viridiplantae; phylum Streptophyta; class Magnoliopsida; order Malpighiales; family Hypericaceae; genus Hypericum; species Hypericum perforatum. The sequence continues at coordinate 178,666 of SOPF01028044.1, read as the reverse complement.
ATAAAAAAGGTCTGAAAATATTTTAAAACAAAACCAACAAATATTAAAAATATGCTATTTTTTCGAACTATATGGATGAACTTTATTGTAAAAATAAAAAAAATAATGGGACCAAAGTAAAAAATTTCATACGGATTGGTGTCGCCTAAAAAAATATCATTGCCAGATAAATAAAAAATACAAAAATATACAAGTCAGGACTTTTTTATAAAAAAAATCTAAAAACTAAGAAACTAAAGTAAAAAAATATTATACAGGTCGGCATCACATGAAAAAAATGTCATTCTAAAAAAAATACAAAATTAAGCATCTCATGGCTTTTTTACAAAATTTCAGAAATTATGGGATCAAAAATGAAAAAATCTTCATTAATCGATATCACATAAAAGAAATATTATTTTCATAAAATTACAAAAATACACATGTTAGTATCGCATGAAAAAATGCCAATATTGTATAAAAAATATTGATATTGCATGAAACAAATCTACATGAACCATTATCACATAAAAGAAAAATTATTTCATAAAAATACAAAAAATGTGTATGTTATTATCGCATGAAAAAATATTGGTATTCTATAAAAAAAAATTACTCATATCGCATGACGAAAATATTAGTACAACCCTACCATATATTTCTAAACCCTACCATATATTTCTAAACCGTACGAACTAATTTCTAATTTATATAGTACATATAAATTCCATTTCAAAATCTACCGGTGTCCTTACTTGAAAGAACAAAAGTTTATTATAATAATCCCAAAGCTACGAATGTCCTTATTTGAAAGTGCAAAAGAAATTATGACCGTAGAATTTGAAAACATCTAACATGAAACTAGTTGTGTTTATCGAATATGTTTACAGAGCATCAATTAGCATGTATAAAAGGGCGTACCAGACCCACCAATTCTCACCCAAAAAAAAAATTAGCATGTATAAAAAATCCTGGAAAAAGTTTAGAGAACAAGTACACGGTATGTTCCTCTTTACGACATCGCTTGACGTCGAAAAATAAAACAATCGACTAACTCATATTAAAAAATTATTAGAATGATAATAAATTTTATAATAACATATTTAAACATTTTAAATTACTAAATGTCTGAAAATACACATTCAAGCACTTTGATTAAGTAATTTAAGTTAAAGATCTCAGATTTTGAATCTTGAAATATAACATTGTTAAATAATATGTATAAAATTTTTGTCCTATCCAAAAAATATTTTTTTTTTTGTGAAATAGTTTAAATTGCCAAGTGCATTTATCCTGCTAAGAATGTAATGCATTTTTTTTGCTGTTGCTTCGGAAAGAAACATGCGGCCTATCTTATAGATCATTACCACGTAGGATAACTCATTTCCCGACGTGGTAAATCACTAAATCAGGAGCACATCATCGGACTCCGACAAAGAAAAACAAGAAATATGCTGAAAATGAAAAGCCCTTTCAATTTTTTTCATGTTTTAATTTATTGTTTTCGTGAATTTTATTATTTAATCGATGACGAAGAGATTGGGAGGGAAACTGTCCATTAGAGATGACGTTGATGGAACGTTATGCGGTGGTCACCCATCTGAATTTCCAAATAATAAACGGTTTATGTAAAAATTAAGGTTTAAAAACTTCACTAAAAAAATCAGTGATTACTAATGATAGTTGGTAAGTTAGATCGGCTTAAAAGATAAAATTCAGACTTTACAAATGTACAAATATTATTGAGAGAGATAGACTTGCACATGATCTAATAATATTGGACTTTGGAAAAACAAATGCACTCAAAAGAATGAATTTTCATAATTATTTCAAGCATAATTGATTTAAATGTTAAGAGATTTGAATTCGGTAAACAATAAAATTTAAGCCTTTGAATGTAAAATATATTATTGAAAACATCATTCATTAAATATGATATAACAATCTCGATTTTGCATAAACAAAAGAAGACAATGTAGAGTACTTAGAAATACAGAATATTTAATGAATACATATACTTTTATTTAAGAAAATGATTTGTTTGGACCTGAATTAATAGTATAGTTTTTAGGAACTGAATCAATAGTATATATATTCCATGCAAGATTATTTCTGCAGTAAAAAGTGGATGACGGTGACTTCATTTGTCTCATTGCCCTTTTTTCAGTCTCTATTAATTAAATATTATTAACCTCTTAGTAGTATGTTGTAGGGCAGTGGATGGAGAAGTTTATTAATTAGTGAGAAAGACACTTACTGAAAAAAAAATGTTTCATTTTTATGGCATGTATGCCCATTTTGACAAAATGGTTGTACCAAGTTGGACGACAATACAAATTTAATATTAAAAAATAAACTCAGTTGATATAATTCAACAACTGTTTTAAATATTTGTAGACATCAGTTATTGAATTTATAGAGGCAGTTTCTATATCGATTTGATTTAAAAGTATAGTAGTAATCTTATAATTTTTTTCGATCTATAATTATTGTTGGTTTTATATGCATAATTAACAATAATTACACAAATAAAACATGCTTAATTAAACACAAATTAAGCTTAGAAAAAGTCGATTACTTGTTGAAGCGATGTCACGCGCTGTCCCACAACGTCGTTGATGAGTTAGCGGTCGAAGTCCGATCACGAACGAATCGAATCAGAGCTTAAATCCCATGATTGGACCTAATCGTTGATCTATCATAATTAACAGTACTAAACTGTAATTATGTTTTTCTGAGAGTATTCTGTGTGGCTTTTTACATTTCAGTTTGTGGCTTAATTATATTTCAGTTACCCAAGATTCTCTATTTATAGCCAAACAGTCATGCATGCATCACCAGCCTGATTAGCGCCACGTGGCACCAATCAGCGGCATGCTTGCCACGTGGCAGCCTGTATGTAGCCGTGTGCACTAATGTGGCCTCCCAGGTGGCAGCTAACGTCAGCCCGGTCAATGGGCTGGGCCGATCTATTGACCAGCCCAATGAACTGGCCTAATGGGCCCAGTCCAATAAGCTCATACCCATCCGTTATTGATCACAATCAACAATGGATGAAATTTGGACCCAAAAGTCCACCAGATTACTACTCAGATTTATTGACCACAGTCAATAATGTACAGACAATATTTTTATATAGGCAACCGTGCGACCAGCACACGTCGAGTCTGTTGAGCTAAAATTCAAAAGTACCAACACACGAGCTAACTGAATAGTAGCATCTCGATATCTCACATATAATAAAGTGTGCTCTTACTCCAGGACTCATGTCACATTCCATTATTCACACAATGATTTCAAATAATTTTATTCGTGTCCACTATTGTACTTTTCAATATAATAGGTGCACTTGAACAACGAATCTCGAAATATGATGAACAGAATTTCTTCTCCCTTAACTATTTTCTTTCCATAATAATTTAGCGTGCTTTTCAAATTAGCCCTGCCAAGTTGAACTAATATGTCATAACCGTTTCTTGGACTAACTAAGCTAGCAGCACTAAATCATACTTCCAGAATATATTTAGGATCTTAAGGGCAAATTTTGGGAACCCACAATTCTCAAAATGAAGTCTCACACCAGGGATTTATGAAATCGATGAACATTTTCATCCCATCCGGTGGTCGAATAGCACACAAGATACTGATTCTTGTGTTATGGTGTGGATTCTATTTTATTGGAACACATGTCAATTAACATTATACTAGAGTCGTAGCCACCGCTTAACTTTAGGTTTTAAAACAGACGATATGATAAGTTCCACTTAAATTTATCATATTGATTATAAAAAATTCAAGTACAATAACTCCTTACTGTATTCCATTACTAATCTTATTCTCTTAATAAGACGATATTGTCACTGTAGGATATTGCACATCTAAAATATCCAACAGCTATCTCATCTCAATCAAGAATCAATACATTTGACTCCCACTGAGGTAAATACCTGTATGAGTGGGCTATTTTTCTGTCTGACATGTTACACAAGATTTTCATATTGCCAAAAACAAAACTTATACATTTATTAACGAAACTGTCGCAAACCTAATGACTTTACATATTTCTCGAACACTTTTCGAGATAATGCTTTGGTCATTAGGTCTGCAATCATATTTTGTGTAGATATGTGTTCCATACACAACTCTTTGTTTTCACTAAACTTTTAACAAAATGAAATTTAATGTCTATATGTTTAGCTCTACTATGGTAACGCGAATCCTTAGTAAAAGCTATAGCTGCTTTGTTGTTGCAGAATAAACACACTGGTTCTACAGAGTTAATCAAGAATAGATGATTCAAGAATCTCTTCAGCCACACCGCTTCTTGTATAGCATGAGCTGAAGCTATATATTTGACTTTCATCGTTGTGAGGCATATGCAAGTATATTTCTTGCTGCTCCATGAAATGGTAGCCCCTCCCAACAGGAAAACAAAGCCTGATGTAGACTTTTTCTTGTCCAAATCATCTCCCTAATTAGCATCACTGTATCCCTTCAGCTTCAAGTCTCTGCCTTGATAGCATAGGGAATATTCTGTAGTAGCATTTAGATATTTCATAATTTCCTTAACGACTATCCAGTGTGACATACCAGGGTTAGATTGATATCTACTTATAATGCCCACAGCATAGCAGATATTAGGTTTTGTACACAATATTGCGTATATAAGATATCCTATCGCATTGGTATAAGGAATCTTTTTCATATTCCTTATTTGCTCAGCTATTTTTGGACATGAATTTTTGTTTAAATTATGACCTTTAATTAATAGAATATACTTAGGATTACTGTTATTATAAATAAAATATTCGACTACTTTACGAATATATGTCTCTTGTGAAAGAGACATGATTCTTTTTGAATGATTCCTCGAAATTTTAACTTCGAGTATGCAATCAGCTTTACTCATGTCTTTCATATCAAAATTGGATGAAAACTAATTTTTGATTTCGACAAATAGTCTCACGTCATTAGAGGCTAAGAGAATGTCATCAACATATAAAGTGATGATGACAAATTTCTTATCTGATTGCTTAACATACACATAGTGATCTTTGTCTATCATGATAGTATTATGAAAACGAATGTACCACTGTCTAGATGATTGCTTAAGGCCATAAATTGATCTAATCAATTTGCAAACCTTTTGTTCGTAGCCTTTTTGGATATAGCCCTCTGGCTAAATCATATAGATTTCTTCATCCAATTCTCCCATGGAGAAAAGCAGTCTTAACATCCATCTGATGTAATTCTAGATTCATATTAGCGACCATTACCAAAATGACCCTAATAGACGTAAATCTAACAACAGGAGCAAAAGTCTTCTCATAGTCTATTCTTTTCTGTTGTCGAAATCCTTGCGCAACTAGACGAACTTTGTATCTTTTGACACTGCATTACGCTTGACTTTGAGAACCCACTTATTCCTAATAACCCTACGTCCCTTAGATAAATCAACTAAGTTCCAAAACTGGTTTTTGGTCATAGAAGACATCTCTTCCTCCATAACTTTAATCTATTCATTCTTTTGTGGAGATGATAGAGCTTCAGAAATATTTCTAGGTTCATCTACATCCTGAAGTATGGTCAGTACAACTTCACCCGAATCACTAAACTTTTTCAGTGATATTAAGGAGGCATTAGCTTCACCTTTGACAACAAATCGTCGGCGAGTATGCTAGTTCTACTAGACCTAGGGAATTCCCAATTTTGATAAACATCTCTCATGTATTCATCATATCCAGGAATCGTACTACGCAGAAGTTCTGTACTCCCACTAGAATAAGGAACTATTAGCTTATCTAGACTAAGATGACCTTCTTCTAGACCGTATTAAGATAGAAAGTCACTATTTTTTATCTTAATTCTCCTACTCAAAAGAATAGGTCCAGAAGGCTCTAGATCAATAGTTTCATATAGATTAAGGTTATCACTAACCTCTTTCAGCTTAGAAAACTTATTCTCCAAGAAAGTGACATCTCGTGACTTAATTTCTGTTACACATCCATTGTCCAATTCACTAATGAACATATCCTTTAGATACCTCAGGGTACCTTATAAAGATACTTTTTCTACCTCTTAGTCCTAATTTACCAAAAGTACTTGAGATAGAATAAACATAGGATGCACACCTCCATGGCTTAAAATATGATAGATCGGCCTTACGATCTGTCAATATTTCATAAGGGGTGCTTTTAACAGATTTAGTGGGTACATAGTTAAGAACATATGAGGCAGTTAGGAGTGCATCTCCATAATACAAAATTGGCAAATTTGCCTCTGCCATCATAGATCTAACCATGTCCAGAAGGGTTATATTTCTTTTTTTAGCTACCCCATTTTGTTGAGGTGTATAAGGAATGGACAACTGATGTTCAATTCTTTTTTCAACATACAATGCATTAAAATCATCTGAAAGATATGCACAGCCACGATCAGTCCGTAAAGCCTTTATCTTTTTATCCTTCTGATTCTCAACAAAATTCATATACGTCATGAAGTAATTCAATGCTTCTGACTTGTGAGAAATCAGATATATCAGACTATATCTTGAATAGTCATCAATAAAGGTGATGAAATAATAAGCACCATATCTTGCCCTTACATTCATTGGGCCACATATGTCAGAATGAACTAATTCTAATAGAAATTTGGCTCTAGTTCCAGTTTTGAATTTTTTTCTAGTATTCTTTCCTTCTAGACAAGGAATGTATTTTGATAAAATAGATTTCTCTATTTTACCTAACAATCTAGCCTTAGCTAAATGTTTAAAGCGATCTTGGCCCACATGCCAAAGTCTAGAATGCCATAGTTTTATATCATCTTGCGATGAATTTAAATTAGTGACTAAATAATAACTATTAATAGGAACAACATCTAATACAATAAAACCATCAGATTTATTACCGCAACTATAATATTCATCATCCAGAAATAGTTTGACAATATCATTCCTAAACAACAGGGAAAAACCCAAAGACATCAAAGTAGTTACAGAGACTAAGTTCCTGCGAATATTCAGAGTATATAACACGTCATGCAGAAGGAGAACATGCCCACTACTAAGGTGTAAGCTGCTGGTGCCCAGACCTTTCACTTCTAAGAATGAGTTATTGCCAACAAAAATGATCTTTGCTCTATTTGGCAATCTCCAGGATTCAACAAAAGACCTTTGATCTATAGCTATATGATCGGTTGCTCTCGAATCTATCACCCACAAAGAATGTGATTAAGCAAGTAAGGTATAAGAAGATACATTAATCTCAATCTCATTTAAGTTTAAATGTACCTGCTTAGGCGCACTGCAATCTTTTGCAAAGTATCCTTTCTTCTGGCAACTATAACATTTCACTTTTGAAATGTTAAACGCCTTCTTCTTTTTCGACCTTGAGCTACCTACTTTAACTCCTAGGTTATCTACCTTCGGAACAGAAGAATCTTTAGCCTTTCCCTTTCCTTTTCCTTTTCTCTTTTTCTTTTCCTTAAAGCTATTTGACTTAATCAAATTAGCTTCATGGTAAGATCTCGTAGCTAGAAGATGATCTTCTTCCAGCTCGAGATGTTCAGCAACATCCTCAAATGTTACCAGATTATAGGAATGGGTAAGGTTCATTTTCATTTATTCCCAACTCATAGGCAAGGAACAAATGATAGCTTGAATCTGCTACTCATCACTAAGCACATGACCGGCCTCAGCCAGGTCACAGATCATGTTGGACATCATCCGAAGATGTTTCCTCATGGAGATTTTGGGACATTTCTTAAAGGTATCAAACCTTATAGTCAAAGCACAAAGCCTTGACATAGAAAGTTTTTCGAATTTCACTTTGAGGGCATCCCACAGCTCTTCCGCGTTTTCATAAATGCAAAATTGCCTAGTGATATCGTCCATCATTGAACTCAGCAAAATCAGACAAGCAATAGAATTCTTCTTCTTCCAAATAACATAGGCGTCATTATTACGTCTATGTTGAGCAGTTGTACCTTGTTCAGATTCAAGCTTGACAATTCGTACCTACTCGAGAACCTCTTATTCTTCTAGCACGTATTGAATTTTCATGCTCCAATTATCATAGTTGTCTCCATTAAGCCTCAGCTCACGTTTCAACTCAGCAATGATTATCCTAGATATCACCGTCATTTTCTATAGGGAATAAAATTTATTCAATTAAAAAACAAAATTAATACCAAATTAGGATTTAAAACAAATTTAAATCAAAATTCGAAAATTAATTTAATTAAAACAAGTCCTTAAGAACTAAATTGAAATTCAATTAAATTAATTCAGTACCAAATTAGGATTTAAAACAAATTCAAATCGAAATTTGGGACTCAATCAAATTAAAAATACGTCCCGAAAGACTAATTTGAAATTCAATTTATAATCACATTATAAAATTTGGATTTAAAATGAATTTAAATCAAAATTTATGATTTAATTGAATTAAAACAAGTCCTTAAGGACCAAATTGAAATTCAATTAAACCAAAACAGTACAAAATTGGGATTTAAAATGAATTTAAATCAAAATTTGAGACTTAATTAAATTAAAAAAAAATTGTCCAAAAGGACTAATTTTAAAATCAATTTTCAAAAATAGTACCGAATTAGGATTTAAAACATATTTAAAATCAAAATTTGGGACTAAATTGATTTTAAAAAATCCTTGAAAGGACCAACTAAAATTCAATTCAAAAACACAGTAACCATTTTGAAATAAACCACCTGGGTATTTAAGATATTTTGCGAAAACGTGAAATACCAAAAATACCCTTCCCACTTCCTGCCCATTCTCCTTTTCTCTCTCCCCAAAACCCTAAACCCATCCGTGCCGCCACCTACGACCGCAGGCAAATGAAGGGGAGTCGACTAACGCCACCGGTCGAAATCGACTCGTCGTGACTCACCGGTCATGACCTTACCACTCTCATCGTCTGTCATGCCTTAGTTCGGGCTCGCGGAGGATATCTCTACTCGTCAGAGTTCTGAGCTTTCGATGCTCAAAACTTTCGACTCCGGCAGCGACAACATCCAAAAAAGATATCGACATGCTCAGAATGTCAAGGAGAGTGTTTTAAAATAGGTCTTCGACGTTGAAATGGTCGGAGTTGGCCGGAATTTGAATTTGAGTGATTCGGACGAAAAATCGCAAAATAGGGAATCGATTTTCAATTTGGGAAAGCTAAATTACATTTTAGTCCCAAAACATCCACGAAAAAATCGACTCATTCCCAACAAATATCCAATTCGATCCTCAATAGATAGAATTAGTTTACAAATAAGTCCAAAATCAATCTGATTAATAAATTAATCAAGATTAACGCGATTTTAACTCAAATCCTTTGAATTAAATCATCAACAACATACAAGAACATGTTACAAACCATGCTCTGATACCAATTGTTGGTTTATATGCATAATTAACAATAACTACACAAATAAAATATGCTTAATTAAATACAAATTAAGCTTAGGAAAAGTCGATTACTTGTTGAAGCGATATCTCGCACTATCCCACAACGTCGTTGATGAGTTATCGGTCGAAGTCTGATCACGAACGAATCAAATCGGAGCTTAAATCCCACGATTGGACCTAATCGTTGATCTATCAGAATTAACAATACTAAACTGTAATTCTATTTTTCTGAGAGTATTCTGGTGTGGCTTTTTATGTTTCAGTCTGTGGCTTAATTACATTTGACTCACCAGAGATTCTCTATTTATAGCCGAACAGTCCTACCTGCATCACCAGTCTGCTTGGCGCCACGTGGCACCAATCAGCGGCATGCTTGCCACGTGGCGCCACGTGGTAGCCTGCATGTGGCTGTGACGTGGTCACACGTCAGCGCTGACGTGGCCTCTCAAGTGGCGGCTGACATCATGTTGACGTCAGCTCGGTCAATGGGCAACGGACCGGCCCAATGGACCCAGTCCAATAATTATAATATCACATTATCAAGCGATCAATTTTCTCAATACTATGTAATTTAATTTAAATTTTAACTAACATTATTCAATTTAGTTCAGTAAGCTGCAACTGCAATTGTTGATGCTAAGAGTATCTTATACGATACTTCATGCGTGTCCCTGCTATTATGCTGTGTAAGATTAGTCACTACATTCAGGTCATTTATATTAAAAAATGAAGATGTATTAATTCGTACCATGAACTAAAGTACCATGTCAACATTTAAACCGGAAGAAACTGGTGTCCTCGTCCTATAAACTACGTGTGGAAAACGAGCGGCCCCTTGATTAATTAACTGCTGTACTTTGCAATCACTTTTCCTCTGATCAACCAACAAGAATTTGACTTTTTTTGGAAAAAAATATTTTTTATAAGTAATTTTTTACAAAACATAATTATACTCATCAGATAATAAACGTTGAATCTCTAATAATTTTATTTGCTTTTATATTATTTGACCAAATTTCTTTGAGCCCGATAAAATTTTGTTTTGGGACAAAAAGTGATGGTTGGGTGGTTGGATACGTCTTCGCAACATACCAGATTACGAGTGCTTATCTACTTATCTTCAAAGCTTGCCCTACATAATAATTTTATTTTATTCAATGTCAGCAGTTGCAAAATTTAACTGAATATTTTGTCCGGTGCAATGAGGTAATGCCAAATTCTATTGGAACGTTAAGGAAAAGCGTTAGGTTTATATTTGCAACCCACCCATGTTATCCTGAATTCCTGATGACTCATGTAGTTTGAAATGGAATTATTTTTAAATTGCAACAAAAAAAATTATAAGTATTTGACTATGGTATGTTTCAAAATGAATCAAATTTATTTTATTTTTAAACTATAATACTATTGTTGGTAATTAATGCAAGTGATTTTCCAAAGGTTACCAACGTATGACGTATTTTTACTAACAAGCGGTGTACAGTTACTTGACGAAATTAATCTCATTCCATTCCTATTTTATTTATATTCAGTGAGCTTGAAATCGCAATTGATAGGTTACGTGAATATATTCTTCTACTTTTTTGGATCTATAATCCCTAACATGTAGAAAGATCGTACAGAAAATACGCTAGTCTCCATGCTTATTTGCGCCTTTGTGAGATTGCCATTCCATTTCTGTTTAGTTTTTGTTAGTACAGAGTATCCATTGTATTACACGTAAATGAATTGATATAATTTAAATAATGTTTTAGACGAGTATGACTTTCACCAGTTATCCTGCGAGACAATGACCCATAAAAGACAAGACACAAATTTCTTTCCGAAACAACTGTACAATGAAAAAAAATGTAACGATTTTTACTACCTATTGTAATGTTGCATCGAATAATCGAATAATTTATGTTCTCATTATAATGGATGAGATTTTTTAATAAGTGGTAAAATTATTCAATAATATTTAAATACTTTTGTATTCTCATAAGTTCAAATATAATATCTCTTAATTAACCTAAAATAAAAAAAATCACTACTCATCACTTAATCTATATGATTGAAGATATTATCTTTTTATACATTTTTCTATTCAACAATTTTAAAAATATGGTTGTGTTCAAATTTATTACCATTCTCTATAGTTTAGTTCAATTAGATCAGTCAATTTTAATTTACTGTTTTGATCTCAAGCGATTTAGTAAATGAAAAACTCACCTTGTATTTGTTCTCAGAAACTATCTCCAGAATTTTTTAGACATGTTAATTAATGGCGTTTAAACTTATTCCATAAAGATAATTAGTTTCATGTTGGATGTTTCAAAACCCTATGGTCTTCATTTCTTTGGTACTTTCAAATAAGAACATTCGTAGCTTTGGGGATGATTATACTAAACTTTTGTACTGTCAAGTAAGGACATCAGTAGATTTGGGGTAATGATCTAAATTTGTGTACTTTAGAGTACGGAAATCATATTGTATGGAATATGAATTATTTAAGGGGCAAGTATTCCATAAACGAATTTTTATTTAAATATACAGCCAACTTTTTTGGCAGCATCAGATTCCATCCAGGTTCTCTGGTTTGGTTTAGTATGATGATTAATACAGGAATTGTTTATGCTCTAGATTAATTTTATAGTTGATTATTTGATATAGTTACAGATGAATCGACCATCTAAGTTCACTATCGCACAATCATTTTTTCTGAATATTGGTCGACTGTATTTTAAAATATTTTGAGACTTTTGCATTTTTTTTATATCACATAGTATCTAAGTCATTAATAAATATTCAAACTCGAAACATATTAGTTGTATAGAATGATTAATAAGTGACAGGCAACATTTATATTTCTGATTTCAACTTAAAAACTTGCCATATTTACAATTCCCTTATCTATCGCCTTACCATTATATAACGTCATTACATCCCATAAGTAGTGGCGTACATTGATCCCATTAATAATGTCACTGGTATTAAAGTGAATCCCTTGTGCTAGATAAGTAACCAAACATGACGACTAACAACCACTTCAAGGGAGAAATAACATGCTACCCGAAAATTTGGATTCCGCAGCTCAGAAAAAACTAAACAGGGTGAAGCACAAAACGAGTAAGGGGCGACAATTTATAGCCAATACCATAATGCATCCACACATACTAGTACCTAAATGATGTTGAATATTTTCAGAACTTGGATCTACGAAATATAATCCACTAAACGCGCAAAGGTAAATCAACAGAGCAACTTCACTTATCATGCTTGGCCTTTGAATGACTCTGGAGAGCAAAGTCAGAGACGAAAGATCTGTAACCAAAGAAACATATAAGATTACTGGGGACTCGACAAAAAACCCGTTGATGATGATCAGATGATCTTGACAAAACAGTTTGAAGATTACCTGTCGCATGATTTGCAAGAAAATTGACCACCAGATTTCGGGGCAGGTTTCTTTGCGGGGTGAGGAGTGGCAATGTGAACATTTTTCTTATCATCTGAAGCAAGAGAAAAAGCCCATTTGAAACAGAGGAAAATGTTCAAAAGTGAGAAACAGCCAAGTCTTTTAAAGCTTCCTAACATTGGATCAAATTAAACAAAACTCACACAAGAAATAAGTAATTAGTGAAGATACCTGTTTTTTGAGGAGCAGCAGTTTTCTGTTTCTTCGACAGGACAGGTGTCATAATTGCCGAGTCCCCAGCAGGCCTTTTCTTGGCAGATTCAACCTATAAGAACCACAAGAATTAACAATGGACAACTTTATAAATAGCATATATATGAGATGCATTTGAATGTATACAAGATGCATATAAGTATGAGCCAAGGTTGACCAGTCCAACCAAGACAAGTTTAACCACATGTAATCACCGAACAAGTATCGAGATCCATATAGTCCCAAATCAACCTAGTCTGGTCTAAACAAAACACTCTAAACGTGTCCAAAAAACAACAAACACATGTGTATTCGGCAAACTAGCAACAACAACAACTAAAGAAACAAGCATAACATCTCCTCAACCAGTAACTAATCCAGTAGGTGATTGCAACAAAAGGCCTTAATCAACATATGGTGATAGATAGGAAGCTAGTTCTGTTGAGAATCACACATCGCTAGTTGCGAGTGTGGTGTTCTAGTTTTTAAGTGTCAAAATCTACCAATGGTTTTGGGTTGGATACGAGATTCTAATACAACCTACAAAACTCATAAGAGTTAACAAGGGATACATTTATAAATAGCATACACACGCCTAACAAGTAATACCTTTTTAGGGCTTTCTTCATCTTCACTCTCAGAGTCTGCATCTTCGTCATCCTCAGACACATACTTCACAAGAAAATTAAGCATCATGGCATTGTTATGAAAGAAAAGTTAGAGAAATACAGTATCAACAGTAAGCTACCTCCGCTCCATCGGAATCACTGGTGCCATCGTCCTCATCATCGTCATCATCATCATCATCAGATTCATCAGACTCCTTGGGTTCCTCCTTGCTGGGCTTAGGGGGAGGCTCCACATTGGTTTTGGGTTTTGCATTGGCTGCAGCAACTATGATCGGAGACTAAGTTACACAAGATTCTGCGAAAAAAGCAGCAAAAAGATTGTTTTCCAACAAGTATGTGGATAAATACCATTGTCAGCAGCATTCATAAGTGGGATATCCTCGTCCTCAGAAGAATCTGAGGGATATGCACTGCCATGTGCCTGGTAACCAATGAAGTGCACGCTCCCGTGTTTCGAATTATGGGAAAGCTCAAACTCTTTTCCAAAGACCACATCAAAAGATATCTGAGGGCACTTGTCGGACGAGAGGGTGCCCAACACGATCTTTTGGTCCCCGACCTTTGCAAAAATCATTACGGGCTCACCCTTGTCCTTCTTAAACTCTCCAAGTGCAGCCTGAGATAGATGGATCAAAGAGTCCTCTCCCGGCTCAACCTTGAGAGGCTCTCTACCCTTAACTTCAACACCTAAAATCCAACACAGACAAGACAACTCTAACCTTAGGGCAGAAATTAAAAACCCACGAAATTAAAACAACTACCCACAAAATCAACACCAAAAATACAAAACAAGGAAATAGATAAACTCTCTCTCTCTCTAATGTGACTAGATATTTAAGAGAACAAATTATAACAAAAAACTAAAAAATAAATAATAAAGAGAGGAATAGAGGAGTTACCCCAGAATCGCATTGTGGGTTCGAGGAGGAAGAGGAGAAGCTAAGCGCTCCTTTGCTTGTTGTTACTTGTTAGGGCTTTGGAAGGGATTGTGGGGAAATTAAATTTTCTCCTTGTGCTTGCAATTAACAGTTTCCGTCTTTAGGATTCTCCAATGTCCACTTTGCACATGTTGGGCCTTTCTCCTCTTTTTATATTTGGGCTTCACACTGTCCAAAAAATATCCCATTATGCATATTGCCTAAAATGTCAACCAATCCTAATTTGATTTCCAGGGTCGGTGGATGAGTCAATAATTCAATTCCCACTTCTTGCATAAATAAAAAAATTTTGCAAAAATATTAAAATTTAGATTAACCCACATAAATTTTTATTAAAAAACAAACAGAAGTATCCAATGAAAGCCCTAAAAGTTTACTATAGCTTGAATCAGGCCCGAGACCAAAAGAAAAACTTAGCAGATAAGCCCATATATCTACCGACACTGTATCCCCTGGCCCAAAATCATTTCTTAACCAGTTGCCCGGCCCAAAGTTATCCCAAATTCGTTTACCAAAAAGAGGAAGGGTAATAATAAATAATTAAATACTTCTAAGATTTTGGCTATGCTGATGTTTATTGATTTATTTTAGGGAAAAATCACGGATGTTTGAAATTTAAAAAATTACTTAACTATCACTGCATTTCGATAAAATGTTGGTCTCAAGATCCCTCATTAGTTTTTTTTTTCATTTTTCAATAATGAAAATGATCAAAATATTCTTGAATAAAAAATAACAAAAAAAATCATTATCTCTAACCTTTGAACTCTATGAATATCAAAAACACTTACCCATAAAAAAATTTATAAAATAATAATATGAAAAAAATAAAGTTATGCCGCCCTTATTCATAATCCTTAAAGAAATCATAAGATAAAAATTTTAGTCCGTTGCAAATCTATTTACACTCGAAAATTGACAAAAATCAAAATGTCGTACATCTTAAACTTTTTCCTTAACTCAAGCAATTTTGTCCTAGTATAGTTCATCTTCAATTTCCAAGGTATTTGCACTCTCCCGAGCTAGTCGAGCTCCAAAGGAGGGGCGGAGGAGGAGGACAGAGGAGGAGGAAGGAGGATAGAAGGAGGAGGAGAAAAGAGAAAGAGGGGGCGGAGGAGGAAAAAGAGGAGGAGGAGGCAAAGGAGGAAGGAGGAGGAGGAAGAAGAAAAAGAATAGGAAATTGTAATTTTTCATGCTATGCCACCCCAATTAATGTCAAGTGGTCGGACACCCTTCCAAACTGTCTGAGACTGAAACTGTCCCAGAAAATAAATTACAGCTATTAGAAAAAAAAATTCCACGATTTTTTTTAGAAATAGTCAAACTACAAAGTACTTATGTGTACTTTTCCTTATTTTTTGGTTCGAAATAACAAAATGTATACATTATAACAAAATCAAGTATTTAAATATATTTTCTGAAATATAAAATTTTTAAATTATAATTTAAATCTTAGACCTTTTAGATATTAATTTCTTCTATCGTTGAGCTTATACTATTTGTTCAAATAATTAAACGTTGATTTAGATCTAGACGAAATAGAAACTTAGCAGATAAGCCATTATATCTACCAACATTGTAGTCCATAGCCCAAAACGATTCTTAAGATATATTGCATGTGCATCGTGTCCGACCATATTTTTTTTTTTTGGTATCAGTGTCCGACCATATATTTGGTCCAGAATTAAGATGGATAACTGGCAAAATTCATCCAGTACATATCTAAAATTTTAGATTTTAAAAATTCAAAATTGAAAATCTTTCGATCGGACTAAAACACGTCTTCTACCGGTTAATATAATCCGTTGTTGGTTTATGTCAAAAGTCTTTTGGATCTTATTTTTTTGAAATAAGATCTACAGCGAAGCACAATCCAATTAATTACATGTTTCCGTGTCAACTAATTAACAAATAATAAGACATAAAATTTTCAGAAATCCCCAAATCCTCTCCGACCACGTAAGAAAACATTGGAGTCCCCAATAACCCAGAAAGAGGCAACCATAGAAAGGAAAATAGAAACCCTAGAATTGGATTTGAGAAAACCCCCAATTAGAAAGTTGGCTACTTTGGGACAAGAAAAGTAAAAAAGTTGGCGACTTTGGGAAATTGAGGAGTAGGAGGAGATGAAAGAGAGGAAATCCGACCAGCTGAAGCACGAGCTCCAACAGCAACACCACCAAAACGGCGGCCACTTGTCGCCGTTTAAGCTCACCAAGTTGTTGGATCCCGAGGCCTCCTGGGACAAGGTTGGTGTTTGTTTTGTGCTCCGGTTGAGAACCAGTTCAAAGTTCGGATCTTTTCGGGTTTTTGATTTGTGGGTGTGAGTTGGATTGTGGATTGATGGATTTGTTTCCTTTTTTGGTTTTTTGGTATTTGAAGGATCAATTGGGGGATGTGTTACATTGGATAAGGCAAGTGGCGGGTCTCCTTTGTGGGTTGCTATTTGGAGCCATCCCAGTTGTTGGTGCCGTTTGGATCGTCGTGTAAGTTTGATTTCGGACGTTACTTAATTGTTAATGTTGAATTGGGAAAGGTAGAGGATTGACTAGCGTGCATTGTGTTTCCTTGAGGATCTTAGGATAGGAGTTTTGTTTGTTGTGATGATTTTGGTTGTTTGCAGAAAAAGAAAGCTTTGGGAGTTCTCCGCAGAGTAAATATAGTTAGGGGATGGTTGTTTTGTGTGGGACAGGTTAGAAGTTGGAGGTATAAAGTTCAAGGCATCCTAGTCCTAGAGTCCGTGATTATACTTTTGTTATGTTGCTCTTGTTATCATTTGACTAGGAGCGATAATTAGAGTTCTTTCCTTCCATAGATTAGATTGCACGTGCTTGGAGGGGTTGATGGTCGTTGATGCCAATCTTTCCTATGAAGTTTTTCAAGTGTGTGAGATTTGCATAATGCATATAACTCTTTTGCTCAAGGAAATTTCGATAGAGCTTTGAGTGGGAAGACATTGATAGGTCACAAGTGTCTAATAAGTATGCAGATGCTAAACATACTGTGTAGTAGTGTAACATTATTTGAGTCGATTATGAGCAAACTGACAACATGGATCTGACTCCACCTGAAGATTCGAAGTTTTGATATGATGCATCTCGACTTTACACTCTTCATTTTGGCAATCTTGGATTGGGTTCACAATATTTTTATTTAAGGTTTCCTATCTTTCCTTAAACTGTGAGTTGTTTCCCAATTATTTACCAAAAGTTGCTTTCCTTAGCAAAATTAGATTTGCATTCCCAAATAGGTGTGCCCAATTAGACATTATAGTGGTTAGAAGAGTTATGTATTTCCTTCCTGTTTTCATCTTCACCATTAGAGCACTTGTAAACAAGCGGAATGGCTCCAACTTGATCCCATTCTTTCTTTTGGCGTCAAATTAGTAACTCTTGTTCTAAACTCTCTGCAAGTTTATGCAAGTATGATTAAACATCTTACTGCAAGTACCTCTTAAGGATGATCCATGCATCTTAATTCTAGCTTGTTTATTGTGGTCAAATCACTTCATGACATTCTTGTTTCCAATATTTGTTCACAGGTTTCTCTTGATATCCTCTGCAATAGTATATGCGTATTATGGATTGGTTCTAAAGATTGACGAGGAAGATTTTGGTGGCCATGGTACTCTCCTCCAAGAAGGGCTTTTTGCCTCCATCACTCTATTTCTGGTACTTGCATTTTTTTTTTCCCTTTTTGAGATTACTGTTACAAACATGAAATGGTCAGGAAACTGCATTCTTAGTTTGGCACCTGACACGCCCCTACTTCTCTGTTGTCTTCAGCTGTCATGGATTCTGGTATACAGTTTGGCGCACTTCTGATCGCCCCGGTACACAAACTTGGCTCCCCGGAGTAAAGACTAGCATTGTTCCTACCATTTCTGTCAATCCAAAACACGGTCCTGCCTTGAAACAATGGAAGGGCCCTTGTCATATCACTGAAATTATCTGTCGGTTGTCCGGCATCCTGATTTTACAGAACATGAGCATGCCAGCAGTTACATCTAGGATTGATGTTCTAGTTCAACTTCGATTCGGGAAACAAACCCAATGGAACTGTGGGATCATTGTCAGATGAAACGCACTCCAAATCATAAAATGAATTTCAGTTTCTTTTGTGCCTAGTTGGCTTTCAACCTCTTGGAAATTGGAATGAAATTTTGAACTTCCTAATGAGATTTCGAATGTGCTGTACTCTTGAATTTTCCCAGACATGCCAAAATCCAAGAATAGTCGATTAATAAGTGTCTGAATGTGCTTCACGGAGGCCAATGCCTAAAGAAACACATTGCTTTTTGAGGTCATCAGATTGTGACAGGAAAAGGATGCACAAAGCTCACCAGGCTCATGGATATGTAACACAACTTCATGATTCAATGTGAACCACCCTTGTAAACGAAAATAATAATAATCATTGACCTGCATAGCGGAAGAAGTTGCACATGCTGAGGTAGTGCCTCACTTCCATCTCTGTTGTCTCTGTGGTATATGAGGCCGTAGACCCTTCGATTTGGCTGTCTGCACATATGATGAGATGCCATGGTCTGCTTAGTAATGAGACTCCGACTTTGAATACAAACGACGGACCTGATGTTTATGTTGAAAATTCAACCTTTCAGTGGCCCAAACCAGAAAATGTAGCAATCCGTTTCTCACAGAGATTTGATTAAAAAAAGAAAAAAAGATTGTCTAGAAATGGTTGGTTACCTGAAGATGCTATGATAGGAAAGCCGATAAAGAGGACCCAACTGCTGCGAAAAGAATCCCATTCGCTGTAGCTAGAACTCCCACGAGAGACGCTTGGCTACTACAGGAAAGATCCGAACCACACGCGTCGTAGTATGCTTGTCCAATGAAGTAGAATGCAGGCAGTAAGCATACCGAACCTCCACACGCAAGAAAAACGAGATCCATATGCTAGCTAGTGCAAGAGCTTGTGGTTTATCTCCCTGCCCTACATTCATTGCAATCAATATTCAAAGTGCAGCAACCAACCTGAGAGGACAAACTGGTTTAACTATGACATTGTTTCTCCAGTCTTATACCAAACATTCTCAAACAATCATAAGCTCGTTATGGATTTGCGAGCAACTGTTATATCGCCTGAAGCAAACAACATAATAGTTCATGTAGATTGTAGCTTGTAACTTAAGTATCTGTTATGGCATCATTCAAACTCAAATCTTCTAAGAAGCCATCCGATATCCGAGTTTCTAAATGAACCACATCAATCCAAGGCATGGCAAGCAATCTGCAGTGGAATACATATGGACATACCTTAGCATCGGAATACAGACTGCCGTCTCAAGCTGGCTGCAGCCATGCTACTTTACGACAGATTTTGACCATTACCACATCAGCTTCAACTAACTCAATGATGCAATGGACGTGAATGGGCGAACACGAATCTGAGAAAGAGTCGGATAGAACGAGATAGGCAGATAACCCAAATCGGAAATAGTAATATTGTCTTTTTGTGTGTTGTCGGGTCGGGAGGAAATGAGGTCGTCGTTAAATTTTGGCGTGTTGGGGACACACGGCGTCCGTTTTGGAGGTAGGAAGTGAAAAAAAAAAGATGCGTCTGCCGGGAGTCGAACCCGGGTCTATTGCTTGGAAGGCAATTATCCTAACCGTTGGACTACAGACGCTACATGATGATTTTAAGTATTTTTTTAATACTCATATAATGATAAATTTAAGACAATTTTACAAAAAACAGTTTTGAATAATTTCCGCGGACCAAATTGAAATTAGTTCCTAGCAGTGCATAAGGTACCAACAATTTCAATCATGTTCTATGCAGTACTAGACACAAAACTACATAAAATGAAAATTTGATTCAAAATCTTCGTTTTCTTCATTACTGAAATTGTATTGTTGGAAAAGTAGTTGGTGGAGAATTCACCTTTGTTGTAGGCTCAGTGTACTTCAATAATATGTGCCCTTTATTTATATATATATATATATATATATATATATATATATATATATATATATAAAAGTCAGTGTTTTAATTTCTTAATAAAGGTAGGGCAGGAAAAAAAGTTACTTCGTAAATGACAAATAAAGAACTCAAACATTCCAAAATAGGTAGGCCATTTGCATAGTTTCTACAAATAATTGCATGCATTTCTAAAACTTATTTTGTCAATGTCGGCGAGGATGTATACAATTTTATAACGTGATGGAGAGTTAAGGAGCCGGGACCAATTATATCATCCTGGATTGGAAAATTTGAGCCCTGGCTGGAATCCTTAATCTATTTTACTGAATATTTTGCAAGGAAAAATTGTATAAAAAACATGATGCAGCTTGTGGTAATTCGCTATGATATTGTATGAACTTTTTTATATAACTCAAAATTTTGAAACAGAAAATTAATAGATTTTCAATATGTTTTATTATCTCCAACCAAACAGATTTTCATTAAATCGTAATCTTCTTAATTAGTTTGCACTTTCCAGGACTGTTAACCGATGGACAATTAAAGAATTCGTTCTGGTTGTCACCACCGTCCTAGCTTCTGGATCGGTCATAACATGGGGATTTTTTTTTAATAAATTGGGAATGTGGGATTTGGATTTAAGATGCCCGAGACAATTATATTATTAAGTTTTATTTTAACCACGTTCACCATTTTTTAATATTCTTTAGAAGAACAGAGAATATGACGACTCTTCTCCGACTTGAGATGGCTAAACAAAATTAAACAAGTCCTTAAACAACGCTGTCTATTGATAAGGATCGTTAATTGTTGGCTTAGGGCCATTGGGTGACATAGCAATTCAATATATAATTAGATCAATTAAAAGGAATTATGATATTCCCATCCTTAAAACTTGGACAATTTGGTATGCTACAATGTTCTAATTCTAGTTTTTTGAAAATTTGCAAGTGTTTATTATAATGTTCTATACCTCACCCAAATCTGAGAAACTTTTATCAATAAAAAACAACAAAGATCATTTAGTCTCACGATAAAAGAGTTATTTAGAAACTCAAGGAGAACCTAGGTTCAAATTATGTCAATTGTGATATTGGTGTAAAAAATTTAAATTATAAAACGACAACATAATATTTAATGAAAAAACATATATTGTACTTGAAGTATATTGGAATATCACTATTTGGATAACAATAAAAATATGAACATATTTTATCTCAATAAAACACCCAAATATTTATTTTGAATAACATATAAAAATTTGGATTTAGCACAAAATAATTTCTCCCATCTCTCCAAAGTCCAAACCCAAAATTAATAATTAAAGAATAAAAGTAAAGACAATAATAATTTACAACTTAAATTAAATTTCCATTAATACAAGTATATAGATGTGTCAACCAATCACCTCTTCCTTTTGTTATACATTAGATAACTTTAAGGCAAAGGAAATTAAAGAAGAATTGGTTTACCTAAAACAGAACAACTTAGATTTTAGACCAATAAAAAAAAACAACTTCCTCCTCCCACCTTTGGATCTCTGTCTTAGATATTTGATATTTTCTCATACAAGGTTAAATAATCTCATGAGGGGGATGAAAGGGAGGAGGGACCCACCTCCCCAACCCAATTCAATGGAGATCAGGGTCCACCCAGTTGGGCCACCTCCCCTCCCCAGCAACCACCAACGCCACCGCCCGCCGCCGCCGGAGCTCCGGCCGTTCAGGCGGTGGTTCCCGTGGCTTGTCCCCTCCATTGTGGCGGCCAACGTTGTGGTGTTCCTCGTGGTGATGTTCGTTAACGATTGCCCGAAGAATAGCCCCAATTCTTGCATTGCCCCTTTCCTTGGGAGGCTCTCTTTCCAGCCCATGAAGGAGAACCCCCTCCTTGGCCCTTCCTCTGACACGTAAGCATCATCTCTCCCGGTGTTTCTAGCTTCTGGGTCATCGAGTTCTTGCCTTGAATTGCTTGTTTGGGGGTGAAAAATTGGAGCTTTTGCGGTTGAAGTTTGGTGGGTTTTGTGTTTGTTTGTGGAGCCTTATTTTAATTGTTTAAAAGACTTCGAACTTTCTTTTGGATTCGAAAATTTTAACACCATGATTACGCCTGTTACTGTTGGGGGTTGAACACTGGACCTCTTTCAAATTATCACGTGTCGTTAGGATAAATGTCCTTTGGCAAAAGACTTCAACTTTATGTATGGACTTCTAAGATTGGATGACTTCTCCTCCTTTGAGAGTTTTAAGCTTGGATTTGATTGGCATTGTTTGTCCAATCCCACATCCAGTTTATTGAGTTCGTGGTTTGGGAGCTATACCGGTTTGATAATTGTGATTGGAGCTCTTGAGCTCGCGTTAGGGGAAATTTCACCCTTGACTAGCCAGCCATGTATCGGTTGGAGCTCGTTTTGGGGATTTTCGGGTTTTCTGCGGTTATTCTTTTGTTTAGTTTGCCTGGAGTTGATTGAAATGTCGGAGCTTTTCTTCTTTTATTAGTTCAGCAATCAATGTGGTTCTGAGGGTTGATTTGTGGGATTATCTTTTCTCTTTATTTTCATGGTAAGGTTGGACAAGATGGGTGCTTTGGATGTGAATAAAATCGTAAAAGGGAACCAGGAATGGAGGCTGATCTCTTGTATATGGTTGCATGCTGGAGTATTTCATTTGCTGGCCAACATGTTGAGCCTTATGTTTATTGGGATCCGGCTTGAGCAAGAATTCGGCTTTGGTACGTGTCCCCTTACTTTCATGTTCAGCTTTGTTCTTTGCAATTCAATTATTCACCAAATAAGCTTGTAGATGGATTGCCTTTCTGTAAAAATAGCAGTAACTTTGCTCTTACTTCACGGTTTAGGTAATGAAGTATCCGGCTCTGTGCCACTCTTCTTCTGTAATATGGCATAAATAGTCTACGATACATGATATTGCTAATGATCACTGTTATAGGGAAAGCCAAAGTAAGAAAGCTATCTGTTATAGTTGCACGGTTTCGTTCCGCCTTCAAAATCTAACTGTCTTTATTAACAGTTCGGATTGGATTCGTTTACGTTGCTTCTGGATTTGGTGGGAGCTTGTTGTCAGCTCTTTTTATTCAGTCGGGTATCTCTGTCGGTGCATCTGGTGCACTCTTTGGTTTACTAGGAGGCATGCTTTCCGAGTTGATTACAAATTGGACGATGTATGCAAACAAGGTAAACCGAAATGGTGCAAGATGCTTCTCTTTCCGTTTTTTTCTCTCGATATGATTGCTTTCTATTCAATTACTTCAATTTCCTTGGACTGACTCAACTTTTACTTGCAGTTGGCTGCACTGACAACTCTTGTTCTGATCATCGTACTGAATTTAGCAGTCGGAATCCTCCCGCACGTGGACAACTTTGCTCATATTGGTGGATTTATCTCTGGATTTTTCCTCGGATTTGTGTTCTTAATCCGTCCCCAATTTGATTGGGTTGACCAAAAAAGTTACCCTTCAAGATACGACGGCCCCCAAGTTATATCTAAGCACAAGCCGTATCAGTATGTTCTGTGGATTATTTCTCTGATTATACTCATTGCTGGGTAAGTCTCAAAGTTTAATTGGTAATCATAGGATGTCCTTTTTGTCTTATACATTGATGTGGTTTTCTCTGTAAGAACAAGATAGACGAGTGTCAAACATAGGATCTCTGCTCAAATGGAATACATTATGATTGTTCGCGGTCATGTGATTTCCAGATACACTGTTGGGATAGTTTTTCTGCTCCGTGGAGATAATTTGAACAATCATTGCTCCTGGTGTCATTATTTGAGCTGCGTCCCTACATCGTTATGGAACTGCAAATCACAAGGACAAGTATACTGTGAGGTAAAATTATTCAAGCCCTCCCCCCCTACACGTTCATCTTAGATGTTAATTGTGCTAGAACAGGGCCTTGTTACTAGCGACATAGTCTTAAGCACGCTGTTCGTATGGCATTACTAGAACATAGGGAGTCAGGAAAAATGAGGAAAAATTACGACGGAAATACCGATGTTCTTGCACGACTAGATGATAGAAAAGCTGAGCGCTTTGCATTCATGTTTCGGACTTTGTACCATTGTTCGGTGTCCTCATTGCATCAATCTGAATCTTTTCTGCAGTCCACGGAATTAGGGAACCAGCTCAACTTGACATGCCTGAGCACTGGAAAGAGCAACACCTATCTCCTTGCAGGAAGCAACAGCAGTTCTCAGAGTCAGATACAGCAGTTGTGTTCTCAGCTCTGTGGCTGATTCTGGTGTCTATGGAATAGAGGAAGTGCACCAGGTGTACCAAAACGAATTGTTGTACATGATTCATTTGTGTTTCTCCGTAAACATTCTTTGTTATATAGTTGATTTACCAGTTCATTAAAAAGGGTAATTTTCATTGTTTTGTAATGTGTTTTTTTGCCTCCTTTTTTCTACTTTGGTTTCCGCTGTTAAAAACACAGGAGTTTCTTTGTTGATATCACCCTAATTCAATTCAATCCTAATTCGAGCCATTTGCGACTTCTGAAGGTGAAAAAATTAGAATGAATTGAATCAATCTTTGGTAAGTAATAAATGAACATTGGTGCTATAAGGGTTGGAATGAATTCATCCAGTTTAAAACAACCATGTCACCATTTAATCTATATAATTGATTTGAACTTGACCATCTATTAATTGCCGCTAATACGTTACATAATTACGTTACATAATAACGTATATATGTGTGATAACCTTCACAAGAAAGTATTATAAAAATCTAAAAAGTGTTCTCTTTTTTATAAGTTCAACTAATGAGTAAGCTAACACAAAAGTTCAAATTTCAGTTTAGTGCCATGAGATATTGCATAATTTTGCGTTATACAAACACAACTACGCTGTGATTCTAAATTGGGTGAGAGGTTGTTCATGATTAATAACCAACATATCCATTTTAACTAATTTTTTGGATGAAAATTACTCCAATTTTTTTAAAAGAGATATTGGGAAATCCAACGTAAATAATTTGTTTTTAACTATTTGTACAAGGGTCCGAATGTCCATATATTAATTGGTATAAAGAATACCCAAATTGTTCCAAAGCGCCCCCAAATAGAAAATAGGACGCTCGACCGGAGCCGATTCATTATATTGTATCTGAGGTAAAAAATTTCTAAGTTTTTTGTGGAGATGGATTAAGTATGGAGGAAAATTATTTCAAACTATACCGAAAGATCGAATTGACATATTTTATTCTTAAATATTGACATTTCGGGTATGTTAATATTGACATAGTTTATATTTTAATATTGCTTAGTTTATATGTCGATGTTAACATGTATAAATCTTTTCACAAAAATGAAAACTTACATAAAAATACACAAGAAAAATATGTCATTATTAACTTACAAAATATGTCAATATGATCTTTTATTTTATGATCTCAATTTTTTTTACCTAAAAAATTTCACACACACAATTTACACATGTCAATACAAAATATGTCATTATTGAAAAATACAATATACTAGCGTTATTCACTGTTTATTCTGTACCGTTTGAAATTGTACTTTCACTCCAGACCATCTCATATCCATTTCAGCTTCATGTATCCCTTGAAAGTGCTTTGAAACGATTTAGGTATTCGTTTATACCAATAAATATACAGATATTTATTGAGTCGATTAAAATATGCTGTTAAACACATCTAAAATGTGACAATTTTCTTTAAAAAATATTGAATATTATTGAAGTTTTAAATATTTGAACCCAATAACTGTTTAATTTTTGTTTCAAACCATTTATTATCGAGATTTATGAGGATGATCAATCTAAGTTCAAATTAAGTGTACATATTTTATCAACGAACAGTTAATACTATTGGATTCTCAATTAGATTTTTTTACAAATGAGAGGCAAAAAATTCTCTAACCTTTATTCATCAATGATCATCAGTCAATACTCAATACCAAACGGATGCAACGAGATCGATATTCATCAAAGCATGAACTTAAAAGAACGCCCGACGTGACATGGGGAAAGAAGAGAGTCAACGTATATACTTGGAAAAGACATGCATGGTGGTTAAGTTAAAACGACATTTTCACTAATATATAACTTAATTATAGCTTTTTTGTTTGCTATCTATGTAAACTGAATATAAACTTGAGAGTTAAGTTAACCGACGTTATATAAAGGACTCGAGCATGCGAGAAAGATGCACACCTTAATTCGTTACTCGTTCATGCATGAGACGAGTACATCATCGCGAAATAGTAACTCCAATGCACAACGGGTGAAGAGTATCGAAGGAAAGAAACTCATGAAAAAGTGACATCACAAATTTGGGCACGATATAAGCTACTACTACTACTACTAAAGTTTGGTTCTACATGATATGTTTCAATTATGTTTTAATGTATTAGTTGTTCAATTTTGTTAGGACTCTTTCATTAGATTTATTGGTGAGTTCGTTAGTATTAGAATATGAGTTTATGTTTTGACGAAACAAATATCTATCGTTTTTATCGACATGTCTTTCCCTGCATGAGTTCTCTTTCTTCATCAACTACTTGCTCTTATTTTAGAACAAATGCTGATCGTTCCTTTTTCTTCCTCTCTCTCTCTCCGCATGTTCTTCTTCTTCTTTTATTTCTCACCCCAGCTTGTTCACTTCTATTGTTTTCTTCGAATTATTGCTTATGATTTCCCAGTCATTTATTTTTCACAACATCACCTTTCCAAAACCCAATAAACTCAAAATTCGATTAGTCAACTCAGGTTCGAAACATTCAGATATTATCCAATCTCTCAGAAAGAAACACACGCGAGCCCTATGTGCTAGGTGGACCCATCTCCATCGTCTTATATATATAACAACTACGTCATTTTCTTCCCCTCTGCCAACAAATAAATATAAAAACACACCCGCGACGTCGTGAACAGTTTCGTCGAGACTCTCTCTCTCTCTCTCTATCTATCTCCTGGGGACTGAATTTTCCCCCGCCGGAGACCAAAACAAGAGGAAAAGGTCAATTATTTTTATCTTTTTATTTTACCCAGTTAGCTCATTTCTGATTCCATTCAATTTGCCCGAATCTTATCCGATTGCGAATTCTTGTTCCATGCGATTGATCCTGTATTGGGTATTGATTTGATCGCTGTTTACTCGCTAAAGATTCGAATTTTTCTGTGATTTTTTTTTTCGATTTGCTTTTTTTACTTGTGAATTGGGTTAGCTTTGAATTGATATGATAGGGGTGGGTGTTTCTTGATGCTATGGATTCTGACCTTCGAATTTAGAGATTGGTGGGGTTCATTGAAAGGGTTAGTCGAGGAGGTTCATGGTTTAGGTTGTGTGTTTATGGGCTGATTCGGATAGTTCTCGTATGATTGGGAGAATCATGTGGTCAGGTACGTCGTAGAAAGAGTGTTTGCTGCATGGCTTGCCTTGCATTTATGAGTTTTTAAATTTGGATCATGGTTCAGAATCTTGAATATTGGGTTGATTAGGTAAGTGCTTATGATTGAACGGTGTGATTCGGTTTTAATGCTGTGGTTGTAAAAGAAAGTTCTTTACACGCGCGTCAGAGCGGCGGCAGAACTGGTGGGGCAACCAGAGACGTCGCGCGTGAAGTAGTCATCGCACCCTGTCCAATGAATTGCAAGTTAATCAATAAATTCTTGTTGGGATCTCTTTCCGTTTTTGATGAGTTTAGGTTATGTTTGGATCATTGTTCAGAATTTTTAATTTCGGGTTCATTATGTAGCTGCTTATGATTTGATTGTATGATTGGGTTTTAATGTGGTGGTTGTGAAAGAAAGTTGTTTACATGGGCTTTAGTGCAGTGGCAGAACTGGTTGCCGAACGAGACGCCTGGCGCGTGAAGTAAGTCATCATTCCCTCCTGTTCCAACGAATTGAGAGAGAATCAATAGATTCCTTCTTGGGATCTCTCTCTGTTCTGATAAGTTTAGATTCCATTGATAACTTCATGGTTCAGAATTTGGAATATCTGGTTGATTAGGTAGGTGTATATGATTTGACTGTGTGATTGGGTTATAATGTGGTGGTTGTCAAAGAAAGTTGTTTTCACGTGCGCTAGTGCGGTGGCAGAACTGTTGGGGTAACCAGAGACCTCGCGCGTGAAGTAGTCATCACCCTGTCCTTATAAATTGGGAGTGAATCATTAGATTCCTTTTAGGATATCTTTCCATATTGATGAGTTTAGGTTACGTTGAAGTTTAAAATTTTGGGTTCGGAATTTTGAGTTCCTGTTTGATTAGGTGTAGATGTATATTGACTCAGTTATCAGGTTTTAATGTAGTGGTTGTATAAGAAGGTTGTTACACGCGCTTTAGTGCGGTTGCAGAACTGGTGGGCCAACCAGAATCCTAGCGCGTGAAGTAGTCATCGCACCCTTGTGTTCCAGTTCCAACAAACTGGGAGTGAATCAATAAATTCCTTTTTGGAAACGATTCACCCTTCCCAAACAAATTATACAACTCTCCGTTGTATTTTGCTCCCCAATTTGTTCCCCATTCTTCCTTATCATGGAAATTCATTTTGTAGCGATGGTTTTTTTTTCCCGTCTTCTTGTGCTCATAAAGACTGTTTCCCTTCTGCCTTGATACACATTATCAGGCAACTGAACAAGATCATGCGTTGTTGTCATATCTTCTTTTTTGTTATGTTCTCTCTTGGGTTGTCGAGGCTTCTCTTTGCATTCAGAGTCCTTGTTGTTTGTCCTTACAGGATGATGGATGACAATGGCGATGATGATTCTCCGATGACTTATAACACTGTTGTTAGTAATAGTGTCAAAGCTGAGACAACTTCATCTCTGCCAATGATGGCTCTGGATGGTGAATATTCTTCTTTGATTCTTAATGGTGAAGAGAAGGACATTCACGCGACAACACTTAAGATCTGTGCTGATTGCACAGATGGTGTAGAGAAAGTTCCAAAAGAAACTCTGATCATCTGTGCAGAGGAGAAAGAATGCACAAATGATGGGGGGAACACCGAAGATAATGTAGCTGCTGGAGAGAAAGTGGTTGCAAAAGGTTCGAACATCCGTGCGGAAGAGAAAGAAGGCAACAGTCAAGCAGTGAACAATGAGGAGCGCAACATTAATGTAGTTGCAAAGGAAAAGGGTGCGCTAGATGAGATGTCAATGATAGGAAAGGAAGGTGTAGCTCATGAAAACACCCTAGAAAACATAGCAGAGGTGAAGCAAGTGAAAGCTAATAAAAAAGTCATTGTGAAGAAGTTGAAGAGAAAAATGAAAGTGATTAAAACAAAGAAGAAAACTCCCATTGGCAGCAAGGTGCTACCCAAAAGCACAAACAAGCAAGCTCTGATTAAGAGCTTGAAAAATAAAACTGATGCAGCAGCCGATGGCGAAACTGGAAATGAAACGAAAAACCGGGTGGTGGAAAATGGGGGGAATGGAGATGGAATAATGAGAAATGAGGAAGAAAAGAAGCTGACTAACATAAATACTGTAGAAGCAAAGAAGGGAGGAGACGTGGAAACAGCAGGCGAAGAGGTGACAATTGATAATGAAGCGAAGGAGGAGGTAGATAATGGAAAACAAGCTCAAGCTACGCCGAAGAATAATGTCAAGAAGTTGCAGAAAGCCAAGCTTAGTGGAAAAAAGAAGGAATGTGGCTTAGCGCCTGTGGATGCTAGAGTTCCAAAGAAGATGAAGGAGCAAGCATCTACACACAAAAAGGTGGACAAGGAAATTACGACTATGGGGATGATATTCATGTGTAGTTCTAAGACAAAACAGGATTGCTACGATTACAAGATCTTGGGGTTGCCTGCAAGCAAAAGAGATCTTGTTCTATCGATTTCGGAGGGGATGAAGCTGTTTCTATTTGACGTAAATTCGAAACTGTTGTATGGCATATACGCAGCTGCTGGACCTGGGGGTTATAACATTGAACCAAAGGCTTTCAATTCCGCCTATCCTTCCCAGGTTAGCTATCAATTGTTCATCAAAGCTTTTATGCAAACTTGATACTTGATGATGCTAACCTACCATGTCTTGATCAGCCACGGATTTGCGGATTCGTTTATTGGACACATGCAGATCCTTCTGACTTGGACTTGTGATTTAAGAAAGGCTCCGTGGAGCTTCACTTTGTTGGCGTCCGAAAACAAGATGATCTAGTTAATAAGTAATCCAATTAGCATAGGATACAGAAATCTGCAGGCTGGTTATAGGGTCAACGCGATCTAGCATCTGGCTTCCAGTTCCTTTACTCCCTATTTCTTTTACTGTCCACTTCTTATAAGATTTCTTCTAATGCCTTAAAATGAATTTGTATTTTCTTGCTTAAATAGTGTTTTTTTTTCCAACATTGTATTTGTGCTTTAGCCTCGCCCTAGGCAAATCTAATAATCACAGGTATCATTTAGACTGTCCATTGGATTATGAAGACCAGGGGTGGTAATGTGTAGCAATGAATTGTTGTGCTAGGTGCGATTTGTTGTCGAGGAGGATTGCTTGCCCTTGCCGGTGGAGCGGTTTAAACCCGTAATCAAAGACAACTATTACCAGAAGAATAAGTTCAAGGGTGAACTGACATTGGACCAGGTAGTCATCATGATTAAAAATTTAGCTATATAGACTATAAGAACGGGTAATGTACCTGGAGTTTCTTTGCTTGGGACCTTATAAAACTTGTTTTGGTGGATAGGTGAACGGTTTATGCAAGCTCTTTCAAGATGGAAGTAAAAGCACAAAATCAAAGACGCTGAAGAAGAATATTCCACAACCACCCCCCAAATCTGTAGAGAAAGATAGAAATACGAATCTCCAGCGTGCTAGAGCCCAAACCAACTTGGCTGACCGAGACAGGAACAAGAAAAGGCGCAGTGAGGTCGA
Organism: Hypericum perforatum; assembly: GCA_012979155.1. Classification (NCBI taxonomy): domain Eukaryota; kingdom Viridiplantae; phylum Streptophyta; class Magnoliopsida; order Malpighiales; family Hypericaceae; genus Hypericum; species Hypericum perforatum. Next base: position 147,244 of record SOPF01028044.1, on the reverse strand, counting down.
AAGATCTGGACCCCAAGCCGCTGCTGCCGATCAGGTCAGGCCAAAGAAAAGGCGCAGGAAGGATGATATGCCTAGACCCCGTACTTTTGTTGGCCACGACAGGCATAGGCAACAGCACTTGGAGCTTCAGATGCCCCCAGTTTATGTCAGGGACATGCCGTATAGAGATGCCCCAGCTGCATATGAAAGAAGACCGTATGTATCTTCTGCGGCACCTCTGAATTTGCATCTGCCGCTACCCGCACCAGCAATTCCTCCCTCGTATGCATATGATTGGAATGCGGATATGAATCCATCTAGAAGGCCTTCTCTCTTGGAGCATCGTGACAGATCATTTGTCGCGACAGACTGGAGGCTCCAAGAAGACTTCAGACGCCAAGAGGGTATCGAGTACCGAAGAGCGCTAACTGATTACGAAGGAAGGATGCGCAGCTCGGAGTCTAGGCTCTTTGGCGATGAACTGTTGCATCACAGGGAGCGCCTGCCGTATCACGATCAAAGGTATTCGATTGGACCATCTGCTTATTATGATGCAGGGCCGGTGCTAAGAGATCCGGCTGCTCCGCCGCGACCGGACTATGGATCCCTTCGACCAACTTATCATCGTTAATAGGTGCTGGGAAGCTGCAGAAGAATTTCTGCTTTAGGATGATACCATGTACAATCTTCCTACCTGTGCAAGCATGGGATCGGAGAAATGGACTCGCATAAACTACAATAGGTTGAATTTGGTGGGAATTCTTTTGAAATATATTAGACTACATCTGGACTGGTTTTAATTTACAGACGTTTATTATGAGACGTGGGTTTCACTTTGGATTCATTTTTTATAAGTAAAACTGAGGTTTTAAAACTGCAAATATTTTGCCTAATGAAATCTGGATCTTGATGGTCTATTCAGATTTGGTCCCGGAGAGTCCAAGTTGATTCTAATATGATTGATTGGAATCCGGCAAAATATTGTTTTAAACAATAAGCGTGTGAACAATTGCGTGGAAGTAAGATCTTATTTCACGTTGACGCAGGAATTTGATGGTTTGAATTTTGAGCAGAAGTAAGATCTTAATCCATGTTGACGCAAGAATTTGATTGCCTCATCTAATCTGTTCGACGAGTTCAAATCGGGTATATTTATTTTTTTGGTACATTCGGTTATGATGATTATTAAGGCTGTGCATGAAAAAAAGTTAAAAACTTGTTTATTACAGAAAGTCATAAGCATTTTGTACCCCAAAACAGCACATCAAATCATTAGTGAAAATTCAAAAGAAATCGTAAGTGAATATAAATTATTTGTCTCCATGCATGCATAAGGTCGGTGACGATATCATTATTTTCATCAATTACATTCCTTCCCAACTATAATGTCTTTGTTAAATTATTACAGTTTTCGTCTTTTTTCTTTTGGCTGTCGGGTAGAGAAAACTAGTATCTTTACACTTTCGGACAACTAATTATGCAAGTAGTTGAAATGGTTGTTGAGGTAGTTGGCCTATTACTATTTAATTTGGGTCCTAAAACCATTTTTCTTGAAGTTCAATTGGACCGAAAAAAAAAACAATTGGTGTCTAAACTAAAAGTTATTTTATATGCATTTCTTTCAACTATATATCTATTTACGTAGAAATATTTTTAGTCGTTGAAATTAACTCGTATTTGGATAATTATTGTGACAATTGAAAACTATTTGATCTTTGTTGGATGGTTAAGGCAAGGATTGATACCTTAACTAAACTTCTCACTTTTGTAAAGGAGAAACACAAATGTTACTTAGCACACCACTTTACTAGTGCAAGATTATTAGTGATGAAGCTGGTGACATAAAGTTCCCAAGATACGATTCCACTATTTTTGCTTGCTTGCTTACTAAACATCGAAGTGTATTTCAGACTTTTTCCGGGTAAGAGAGATTGCATGAAGCTGAAAAATATTTTCCTTAGGGCTTCCAAATGATTCGGCAAGTTTTGGTCCCCAACATTAATAAAGTTGTACCCGACACTCCCCGATTAACTAAAATAGAATTACTATAGATCAACCAAGATATTTTTTCCTCAACTTATTAAGAATGTAATATTATTAATATTATGGGAAATACAATTTTGAACTATGCGATTTTGCATTGTTCGTGATCTGACCATGTGATTTAAAAACCATAAATCAAATCTAAATTATTTGCAATTTTGTCGAGTCACGGTCCAGCTGAGGGCCCGTCAGCTTCCGATCCTAGCTGGACTACCATTATGCTTTTTTTTGTATGATATGGCAAGTGCATGGACTAGTTAATGATCCTATGACGAAAAACGTAAGATTACATATATATACAAAATTCTAATTATTCCTATATTTATTAGAAGATTTTGACTAACATTCAAATATTTTAGCTCTTCCAAACTAATTAGTCCGCCTAAAAACGTCGGGATATTATTTGGTATAACAATATCGGTTTATAAAGAATGAGTATGCCTGCCAATTTACCTAGAATAAATATGGCAATTATTATCAACTTATCTCGTAAGAAACCAATAGCTTGATATATTGAACGCAAAAATTCGATATGCCACATATTAACTAGGTAGGAACTAACTTTTTCTTCGGCAACCAGGTAGCAGCTAATTTATAACTGCCAAGTATTATAACATTTACCTCTCTTACAACATTTCAATATCAAAGATGTAACAATGTTAAAATTCATTTATAATAATTACGTTATAATTTGAGATTTTTTTCCAACTAAACTCGATTTATGTAATCTAATAAATGGTGGAAGATCCGATTCACTTTTTGGTCTGTTCTTAAAGCTTTACAAATAATTGCACAATTGCACAGTAGAATGTCGATAAATTAATATGACCAACCGTTTTTGCGATACAATTTTCACCCATTGATTCTACCAAAACTTTGGACTTGTGCCTGGACCAATTAAATCTTTTCCTGAAAGCCTGAACCAATTTTAAAAAGTATGCTAGCTCCAGTTTCAACATTGTGTTTTTTTTAACAAGATAATGGAAGGCATTGACAGGCTCTAGCAAAGCTGTCACCCATAAATAATTGAAAAATTTCCCTCCACTCACATGAGGAATGGAATGGGACTTCGAGTGTCCTCCTTTTGCAAACCACCACTCACAATTTTTTAAATATTCAACTACTACTGAATACTATTTTAAGATTCCTTTTATTGATGACATTTTTTATATATGATAAAACTTAAAAACAAGATTTCCTTCTTAAATTTTCTAAAATTAATGTAGTCTCTTCCTGTTAGTCAAAATGGTTATAAAGGAAACCATGTCCCTATCCATTTGTTCAACAAAGTGTTCAGAGTTGGATCCAGAAAATCTGTCCCCTGGTTGGCATTTGTACCCCAACACGTCAACAATAACATAATTCGGTCTCTTCCTTCTCCCATGAGTGTTTGCTCAGTCTTCGGTACCCTTCATGGACGAAATTTTATCTCACTCCAATTTAGATGAATCATCTAATTTGATAGATCTTCGAATACCTAGTGAATTCTTCCTGGAAAAAACTTGCGTTTCTAAAGAAGGTCATGTCACAATGGGTTGGCAGCAACTTGGTCCAAAGGTCCCTCAAGTTTTGACAAATCAGGTGATGTTTCTTGCCAGCTCACAGTTATCGAGGGAAGAGCACATGCATGAGAGCGAATAGGAAGGCCCCCGTGGATAATGATGAATTACTCTAAAAAAGGATAATAATGGGTCCCAGAAATGTATGTTTTCTAAAAAATATATGATATTTGAATATTATTAAATCAATCAAATTATGATTCAAAAGATGAAATATTGGTAGTAGACCTAAGTCGCAATGGAATTGACCTTGGGCACCTTCCTTCCGGGTGGGCCACGTCGGTGAAAGGCTGATAATGTAATTATCGCGACATCAATTTGGCCCATCGCTCAGACCGGAAATTTGTTAGTTTTTATGGTTAGTGATGAGTTCTTTTTTTTAGGGGTAGTGATGAGTTCATATAACGTAAAGAGGTTACGAAAGTTATATATTTTTCTATTCATCGGCGCTAGAGGTCATTGAATATGAATAGAGTAGGATTTCCTATTTTTGGATAACCAACGAATTGATTAGGTTAAACCGATAAAATGTTTTTTAGGTCAAACATAATTTTGGAATTTATTCATGAAAACCCAATAAATATTTATCACTTGATACGTAAATATTACTGTAAAATTTCTCTATTGTCATGACCTAAAAGATAAGGAACTGAATCAACCACTTTTCTCGCAATTTTCAACAGGCATGCCTGAAGTATTGGCAATTTTATGACAAAAATTCCCACCTTCCCCACTTGCAAATGACTAACCTCGTTCTCATTCTTTTTTTCATATGTTTCGTGTGAAAAGTGGAGGCTTGAATGTTGAATCTTTGCAGCTAAAAGGGCTTTAAAATCTAAATATTTTAAAAATATGAAAGTCAACGTTACAAGGGGCATGTACCAGGAGTTAATGATCTAAGTAAACAGTTAACATTCCACAAATGACTTTTTGTTCAATCAGATTAAGAGAACAGGCAAGCCCAGGTGTTAAGGTGAAGACCTTCAAGCAACTCGAATCCAAGCTCAGCAAGATGTGAAATTGAAACATGATCAAAATGGAAAAAATGTAAAGTGAAGCTGTGAAATGCAAGCATGATCAAGATATCAAGATTAAGTTGATTATTACATATTTGAATTTGTTTAATTTTTCAAATGTTATGAAATTTTAAGTTAATTATTCCAAGTTTGAATATTTTAATTTTTGAAAAGTTATTAATTTTTTTTAATAAGTGTTCAATATTAGTACATTCTCAATATTTCAAATTTTAGAGATGCATTTAAGTAATTACACGGTGTTATTAGTGTGGTGGCATATAAATATTTGGTGGTTTAAAATGCTCAATGGGTGATTGATTGTTTTAGATTAAACAAAAATATTTAATTTGTCAAAAACAAGATATGTGAACCGGTACTAGGCATTGAATTGAGAGCCACAAATTCTGAAAAAGAAGTAAACAAATCAATGGGTTAATCGGACACAACCAAACATGAAAGAAGAAGGATACTAACATATTGAAAACTAAAAACAGAGAGAACAAAAAGGTGGCATAACTAACCAACATATAAGAGCATGTTTATTTACAAAGTGTGAAAAATTTTGTCAGCCAACTGCCCTTACATTTTGAATCGCATTTATAGATCCTAACATAAATAATATCACATTCAATTATTTATATAATTTATTATCGTTTCAATTTTTTTACAGAGACAAAATTTTGAACGTATAGAAAAACAATACAAATATAATTTCGGACGTGTAGAACAATAATACTAAAAAGGCTACGTCTCTATTACAGGGTTGTTAAAAACGACCGAGAAGTTGACTCGAAATTAGGTCTGACTTCTGGGTCAGCAAGTTTGACTGGCCCAATTGTTGGTTGTATTTTTTTCTTCTTATTTTTATGTAATTTTTTAAAATTTATATGGATATATAGATAAATATAAACTAATAATAATAAAAATATATAAACATACTAAATTTTTGTGTGAACTATCTAGTTCGACCAAATTTTCCAGGCAAATCATTGGTCGATTCGTAGTCCGATCAGTCGGATCACGTCTTTTATAACCTTGCTTTATTATACCCAAGTAACAACAGTACAAATGAATAGGCGTCAATGGAATTGCATACCCTGGGGACTAAGAAAAGTTGTCCCTAAATAGAGACAAAGATTTTGGTCATTAAATTAGAATATATTCCAAAAGATTCTGATCTAATGGCTATTAATCACCAAGGGCATTTACGACTTTAGCCCAAAACTAATAAACTCGATAATTAATGATTCCTTATTTTTAGGCGAATCATTAAATATCCATTTTTTTAAAACTCAGCATTTAATAGCTTCCTTCTTTTTAGCATATTTGTCATTAAATATTCATTTTTTAAAAACACCAGCATTTAATAGCTTCCTTCTTTTTAGCACAAGTATCATTAAACATCCCGTGTTTTAAGAAAAATTTAAAATTTAAATTCATAATTTATGATAATTAATTTCACCAACAATTTTCTATTATCACATAAACAATTGATAGCAAAAAATTAAAACTAACTTTTGGTAGTCAGTGTTTAAAAAATTTACATACGTAATACTTTTAAACAATTGATAACTAGTAAAGTAGGACTTTGAACTAGTAAAGTAGGGAAATAAACCAGTAAAGTAGGAGTTTGAACCAGTAAAGTAGGACTCTGAACCATTAAAGTAGGACTCTGAACCAGTAAAGTAGAATTTTGAACCAGTAAAGTAGGGAAATGAACTAGTAAAGTAGGACTTTGAACTAGTAAAGTAGGAAAATGAACCAGTAAAGTAGGACTTTGAACCAGTAAAGAAGGACTTCGAACCAACAAAGTAGGACTCTGAACCAGTAAAGTAGAACTTTGAACTATTAACATAGGACTTTGAACCAGTAAAGTAGGAAAATAAACTAGTAAAGTAGGACTTTGAACTAGTAAAGTAGGACTTTGAACCAGTAAATTAGGACTCTGAACCAGTAAAGTAGAAATTTGAACCAGTAACGTAGGACTTTGAACCAGTAAAGTAGGAAAATAAACCACTAACGTAGGACTTTGAACTAGTAAAGTAGGAAAATGAACCAGTAAAGTAGGAAAATGAACTAGTAAAGTAAGACTTTGAAACTAGTAAAGTAGGACTTTAATTGTATTTAGAACTAATGATAGCTCAAAATATAATTTTAGAAATAAATATGGATTAGGTAGGATGGTTATGATTTAAATTCTAATTAGGTGGGATATTTATTAATGGAGAGAGAAAATACCTTAATTAGTGGATTAGGTTAATTGACTATATTAACATTGTCCTTAAATAGGGACAATTTAATTGTCTCCAGGCGAGTTGGCTATTCTGGGGACTAAGAAAACTTGTCCCTAAATAGGGACTTAAATCTGGGCCATTAGATTAGAATATATTCTAAAAGATCCTAATCTAATGGCTATTAATGATCAGGTACATTTACGACTTTTGCCAAATCCAATTGATTTCTCACTAGTTAATGATTCCCTTTTTTAGGCAAAATATTATTTAATCCTCCTTTTATAGGAAATTTTAAAATTCAAATTCATTAATTAATTACAACAAAAAGGAATTAACCCACGTTCTCCCAAAAAAACTGTCCACCTTCCCTCCATTAATCGTAAATTGTTCATTTCAAAATAAACAAAACATAAAAAAACCCTCCACATTACATATTCTCTGGGAACAAAATGAAACATAAAAAAATAAAGAACGAAATCCTCCTTTTCCCACCGGCGACCGTCGAAGCCTCTCCTCATCTTTCTCTCCATCGAACCCATTCCAGCTGCCTTTTTCCCGTCAAACCCATTACTGTCGTACCCATTCCAGTCACCCTAAACCCTAAACCCACTCGATCCGCCTCTCCTCGTCGAAGTACGTCCACCCTCCGAAGTCAGTCGAAGTACCACAACCTAATAATTTATAACATGGAACCAGTAATGTAAAACTTTGTGCTAGTAATGTTGGACTTTGAACCAGTAATGTATGACTTTGAACCGGTGATGTAGGACTTTGAACCAGTAATGTATGACCTTAAATCGATAATGTAGGACTTTGAACCAATATTGTAGGATATTGTAGGATCTTGAACTGATAATGTATGACCTTAAACCAATATAGGAATGTGAACCAATAATCTTGAAAGTTGAACTTATAATTTATAGAGCAAATTACTCTCAGGTCCCTGATCTTTACATTATTCTCCTATTAGGTCCCTCTTTTTTCATAAATGAGTATTAAGTCCCTGTTTTATTCAAAAATATTTGTCTCGGGTCCCCACCGACCAAATCGGACTTTTTTTTAATTTTTTATCATGTGAAATGACTATTTACCCTTCACAAAACGATAAATTTTATCATATTTTTGTCATTTTGTGAAGGATAAAATAGTCATTTCACATGACAAAAAATTAAAAAAAAGTCTGATTTGGTCGGTGGGGACCCGAGACAAATATTTTTGAATAAAACAGGGACGGATTAATCATTTATGTAATAGGAGGGACCCAATAGGAGATTTCGGTAAAGACTAGGGACTACAGGGTAATTTGCCCTAATTTATAACATGAAACTAGTAATGTAAGATTTTGTACGAGTAATGTTGGACTTTGAACCAGTAATGTATGACTTTCAACCGATGATGTAGGACTTAGAAGAAGTCAGAAACGTCAAAATGAGAGGAGCTTGCCTAATTTTTATTTTAATTATATTTTAGAACTAATGACGGCTCAAAATAGGGTTTCGGAAAAAAAGTGTAGTTAATGTAGAGAGAATACAGGTTATTAATGTAATTTTGGCCGATTAGGTGAGGTAGTTATGATTTAATCCTAATTAGGTGGGGTGGTTATTAATAGAAAAAAAACTACATCAGTTAGTAAATTTGGTTAATTGGCTATATTAACGTTGTCCCTAAATTGGGACAAACTAATTGTCCCCATAATAGTCGCTCCGGTCCCGAGGGTATTCACTCCTGGCTTCAATTGCCAAGTTATTAACTTATTACATGCTTAGCGTGTGAGTGCGCCAGAAAAAAGTACCTACCTCTTCACCTCCTTAACTAATTAATATTGTTTAAATGATTGGAACCAATGTCATACCTATGGCCAGTAGGAAAAATACAAATGGGATGTCAAAAACGCAAAAAAATAATATTAAATAAGATTTTTTCATAGGTAAATGATTTTATTAATTAATTTTCAGTCATTAAGAGTTTACTTCGATATAGATAATAATTACAAAAGGAAAATAGATAGAAAAAAATAGATCTTGCCTTCGAGTCAGGTTAACATTTGAATGACAATAAATTATCACAACAAGTATTTGATGTTGGTAAGTTTTTAATAACTCTGCGATTGTAATGTATTAGTTAAGGTTTATAATTTTTTGCTATTTGATTAAAGCTTTTAGTAAATTATTTTTTAAGTCACACGTTTTCATGACGAATTACAAATATATTTTCAGAAACCTAAGTTGACTTTTGAAGAAGGTAAATTAAATGATAGGGTAAAAATGATTGGAAGTCACATGGGTTGGGATTTCTTTTAATAAAGCAGCGAAACAAACCACGCCCTAATCGGAGGTAATCATGAGGTCCTATCATGCTGGTCCCTCTTTATAATTACACTAAACATCTTATTTACAATTGCGTAGCTAGGACAGGCCTCATAGTGATAGTACTACTATTAGTACTCGTATTTTATAACTGTGTTTATTTAAATAACAGATTAAATTCAGATCGTTGAAAAATAGCAATATTAGTTAGAAAAAATAGTAATGTTAATTATTTTTCGGTCACATTTGAAGTATTATGTTTGTATCAAACATAAACTGCACAATTTATTGCTCCGGGTACAGAGAGATATGTAAAGCTGGATTTATTTATAGAATTTACATGAAAAAAATAAAATGGTTATTTCGTATCATATGTTTTCTAATTTTGGGGTTTGAACATAATTTTGGCGGGCAGATGAGGAGCTCGAGAATAAATCACGAGCAAGACGGCGTGACCATGCACTTTTACATGATGAATCGGTGCACTAATTGAATTGTGCTTTGCTTGGCGTGCGAAATAATACTGTTAAATTAATTCACGATGTATTGAAGCAGAAGCTGATTTTTCCTTAATTGTAGTGATTGGGAGATTTTTTTTCATTATTAAGATTTATTTCATGTTATATGGATATTTTTTATATAACAATAAAGTGTGTATTTTTGGTATTTTTTATTTTTGTGAGAATGACATATTTTTTATAGACTTGTAGGAATTTTTTTACTTTGACTACCATGACTTTTGAGTTTTGCAAACAAACTCTCACGTATTTTCTAGTTCGTATCCTTTAAAAAACAATTATTCAATATTCAATCCAACCCTAGTACTTGTAAAAAAATTTATTCAATACTCAATCCAACTCCAATGCTTGATATACAATCATGAAATTAACTGCCAAGTATATATATTTTTGATAAATATATGTTTTTTTGCAATGGCGGTTCTCTGAATGTTACTTTGGCTATATTAAAGTATCAATAAATGGATATTGTATGAAAACCAAAATAATAACAATTAACAGGTACAAGATCATCATGTTATAATTTGTATATACAACATAAATATTAAGATAATATTTGTATATTTTTACACTTATAATTAACAATTACATAACCTCAAATGTTAATGAGATAAGATGATAGCCTAACCCAACTTACCAAATTTCGAAAGAGGTTGCATTAAGAAGTCAAAAGGAAGAGTAACCGGTAATTAATAAGTTAATTTCGGCGAATAAAAAAGTTGGACGCACAAAAGTTAAAGTAAATGTCTCTAGAAGGACACACTGGACTTTCTAACTGCAAGACAATATAGAAGTGTATAAAAAGTAATAACTTATTTTTTGACAAGTAAAAAGCAAAATTTTCAAAAACGATCTGGTCGCCGATAAGACTGAATTTTATATTTAAAAAAAATATATTTTTGTAATTTTTTTGAAATATATATAGATATATAGATAAAATATTAATGTACTAAATTAATAATAACATATAATCATACCATTTTTTATAAAATATATCAAATTAAGTGTCTATACGAATGATTAATCTTGAATCGAAGATAAAAAAATAATTCAAATAATTTTCAGTCGAATTACCTGGTTTTCTGGTTGGACTCTCCGGTCGGACCAGAAAATCATGGAAAATCAGCAGTTCGTTAGGTAACCATTTTGACTACGAGTTTTTGGTCGGTTGAGTGGGCGATTAGCAGTCTGATCGGTTGGACTGCTGATTTAAAAAATATGGTAAAAAGCATGTTCGTTTGTATATTCCAATTAAGTAACGAAATAGATTGTGTACAAACTGAAAAAAAAATTTACGATTTAGAATTTGAGATGATTGACTGACATTTTTTTCTTGCTAAACTGGAATATTTTGTCATAATGGTTAGTGTATTTTTGTGTTCTATAATAATTATATTTTTTCATGCAATACTAGTCTATATAAATTTTTTTCACTTTGATACTAAAAATTTTGCATTTTTGCAAAAAAAAACATCCTACATATCACTGAGTCTGAACCATTTGAAAAAAAAAAATTGTACACAATCCAACCCCTTAAAATACTTATATAAAACAAAATCAGCAGATATAATACTTGCTGGTAGGAAGAAGACAAGGTTTCAATCAACTTCAGAAAAAATTATGTCGTGTAAAGTGTAAACTCGTGAGAAATCCACGACAGGTACAAAGAGCACAAACAGTACTAGGGGTATTATTGGTTAATAGTTACAGAGAATATGACAGTTTAAAAATATTAGTTGATTAATTGTTATCCGAATTCCGTTTGGTTTTAAGTTTTAACCCGAAGAGAGGTAGGATTGCCTATGTTCGCGTGGCGCTCGAGGATTGGTGTGTCTTTCCTCTAATCGTAGTAGCGCTTTTAGGACTAATCCCGGTCATCACGGGGATTAAGTGGGACTCAACCCAACGTTGGATTCCTTGTCTCCTCCTATTCGTCTTGGTTTATGTGTGGGACCCACTTTGACCCGTCCCATCGCGACCGCTGATCACGCCTCGAGTTTTGCTTAAACTTCCTACAAATCTTAACACCCGCCACTAGGAAACAACTTTATAAATAACAATAAATATTAGTTAATTATTAACCCATATTTGCATAACAAATATACACTAGAATATGAAAAAAAAATGGGCCGAACATGCCCAATATTTTAAAAAAATATTAAAGTTCGACCAATAATAATTCACTTTGCTATTGTTCATTAACTAATGATTTCAATTTAAACAAATTGCTTATCTTATTTATTTCTTTACGAACTTCTGTGAATCATGCTAGTTGGGTAATAATTGGTCACTACTGTTTCGGGTTTTAGATTCATTTGGCGTAAGCTGATCTTCTATTTTCTTCTATCTAATATTAACTTGTCATCCTCGCAATTGTCGGCTTTAATATACGAATTCATATTTGTCTCGTACAATAAGATACAGCAGTTTGGTGGTAATTAGCTCTGTTTTGTATTAACAATGTGATGTAGGAAGATACTGATCTAATTATTAATATTGAAAACTCTAGTTTCATATTTAGAGGGTCGGCAATCTTAAATATTACTTCTCTCATAAGAAGCTTAATTGTTGATGTGATATGATTCAGCTATCTCCTGCAAAACATGATGACAATTAATAATTAGGAAAAGGAAAATTATCCTCAGTTTGTTGATTTATTATGAAATTATTATTAGGGTTTTGTTTATTGTAATTATTTTATAGTCTCTGTTGTTTTTCAAAGTATTGATCTGAAATCTCTAATTAATGTAAGTGATCATTTTCTTTTATTTTTGTCGACTGAAATAACATTTATATAATGAAAAAACGACCTTCTTCTTTAACATCTTTTTTTTTTTGGTAGAATTGGTAGGTGTCAAGCACCCTAGCTTCTTTTTTTTTTTTGGTTAAAAGGAGGGGCCACGCCTCTAGAATATATTAAGCCTTAATTCGAAATTACAACAGAGCGAGGAATTGAAACATCGCTAATGTCACGTAGTAAAATGTTCTTAACCTCCATCGGGGGGTTTACATAGATGTGGTATCCAATAGGTAAGGTGAAACCGAGGTTTACCATCCAGTCTGCACCTCCATTAGCTTCCTGATACACATGTTGTATCTTAACTTCCCACTCCCTATTAATCATCTCTTTGATGTCTAAGAGTATAGATGAGCATCTCAAATTTGGTAGTTCAGTTGAGAGGATAGAGTCGGCCACAATCTTTGAGTCAACTTCTATGATTATGTGCTTAATTTGCAAGTTCCAGGCAGTTTTAAGGCCATAAAGAACTCCCCATAATTCTGCATCAACGCTGGAACAGAGGCCTATGTTACACGCGAACCCTCTTATCCAATCTCCATAATGGTTACGCAAAATTCCTCCCGCAGCCGCTCTTCTGCTTGACGCTCTTCATGCACCATCTGAGTTGATTTTGATCCACCCATCCGGAGGTTTCTCCTATGCAATCAGTTTCTGTTATTTTCTGGGTTCCGCATTCAACTCCATGGCTGCGTTCCATGCCTTCACAATCTCTTCTACCCTGTTACAAATAGAGATCACGCCATTAGAAGGACGGTTGTTCTCTGTATCCCATACTTTATCATTTCTCCATTTCCAGAATGAGTCTATAGAAACTATAAAGACAGTAGACCACTGAGCATGCGCACTAATGTTCATTTTGATCCACCCTAGCTTCTTCTTTAACATCTAGAAGAGTGAAAAGCTCTCTAATGAAACACCATTCCAAATCCAGGAATCAACGCCAATTAAAACACCTTTTGAAAGAGAAACCCTAACCCATAAATTGAAATCCCCCAAAATAACCTAGAAATTGAAGAAATTCTGAAAAAGAATAATGAATCATTCATAAGACCATGAACAAAAGGATTGTGCGATCTTCTGTGATTACGTAGCGGGCTCCCATTAGTGTAGAGCCTGCATCTGGCCTCACATGCGCTGCGAGTCGCCTGTGAGAGGCTCATCCAGCAAGTCTGCTCTACGCAACAAATTTTCCACTTAGCACACCCTGATTCGGTCGGGTGGCTTTTTTTGAATTTTTTTTATAAAACCTATATTTTCAACAACAAAAATAATTTGTGAATTATTTTAAGAAATTTTTTTAAAAAATTATACCATTTTGTTTGAACAATTTTTTTATGTTTTATACAATTTTATAAAATTAATTGTGTATGGTTATCCAATTTATATGATTTTGATTGAGTCCAAAAATTTGTGTGGCCAAAATTCGTTTCAGAATTCTATAAATAGAAGTTATTCTCAATTCATTTTTCCTTATCCATACTTATAAACTTTCTCTCATATTTTTAGAATTCTCTCATGTAGACATTTCTAAAAATTATGATAATAATTTTGAAAAAATGATGCAAAACTATTTGCAACAATATCAAGTCGACATCGAAGCTGATTTTCCTTGTTATGTGGTCGCGAAGAAGAAGAAAAAGGAACCAAATCATGTTGAAGAAGAGCGCTCATCACCATGCCAAAGGCATACTATCCAAAGGGATCAGGTAGTTGGCCATGAGCGCTTAGTGAATAATTACTTTGTCGAGCAACCAACATATAATGATGATATATTGTGATTCAGATTTTGCATGCAGAGACCTTTGTTGCTTCGTATTTATGAGATGGTCAATGTTACTAATCCATAGTTATAGCAAAAGAGAGATGTGAAGGGTAAATATAGGTTATTCTCAATTCATTTTTCCTCATCCCTATTTAAAAACTTTCTCTTATATTTTTATAATTCTCTCATATGGATAGTTCTAACGACTATGATAGGAGTTTTGAAAAAACGATCCAAAAATATTTACAACAATATCAAGTCGACATCTAAGCTAATTTTGCATGTTATGTGGTCGCAAAGAAGAAGAAAAAGGAACCAAATCGTGTTAAGGAAGTGCGCACATCACCATGCCAAAGGCGTACTATCTAAAGAGATCAAGTAGCTGGCCATGAGCGCTTAGTGAATGATTACTTTTCTGAGCAACCATCATATAATGATGATATATTGCGATTCAAAGTTTGCATGCGGAGACCTCTGTTCCTTTGTATTTAGGAGGCAGTCAGTTTTACTAATCCATCTTTTTTTGCAAAAGAGAGATGTGATGGATAAAGTTGGATTATTCATACTACAGAAATGTACTACATCAATAAGAGTGCTCGCTTATCGAACAATAGCTAATTTTATAGATTAGTACTTAAGGATTAACAACAAAGGAATTGCTAAAGAAATCCGTAGAAGACATTGTTGGATGCTTTGAGACAGAGTATATGAGAAGTCCTATTAAAGTTGATCTAGCGAGACTACTTTGGGTTAGGAAACAACGTAGATTCTCAGACATATTTGATAACATCGATTGCATACACTAGAAATAAAAAAATTGTCTAGTCGTCTAGGCTAGATAATATGCTAGAAGAAGCATGACGACAACAATCATATTGAAAGCAGTTGCTTCATATGATTTATGGATTTGACACACTTTCTTTTGAACCCTCAGTACGTACAATGATTTTAACGTATTAGATAGATCTCCTATTTTTAATGATATATTGCAAGGACGAACACTCAAAGTTAACTACACCATCAATGGAAGGCGTAGAGAGTTGCCATATTATTTTATCGACGAGATATATTCATAATGGGCGACCTTCGTAAGGTCAATTATCCAGCAATCTTGAAGGTCTTGATGTTTGTTGAACATTAAGAAGGATGTAGGAGTGAGTATTCAGAGTCCTACAAGCTTGTTTTGCATTCATTAGAAATCCATGTCTGCTATGGGGCCAATATTAAATGGAAAAAGTTATGAAGACATGTATCATATTGCATAATATGATAATAGAGGATGAATGATAAACATATGGTTTTGTTTACCGAAAGAATTTTTTAACGACATCCCCAGCAGTAACACTAGTACAGTCAATACGGGTTTAGGAACTCATAGCAACTCATCTTTTTTTTTGAGATCATATTCTAAATTCTATTCTATTACATCAGAAATGCTCATGCCATAAGTCGAACCCTGGACTTCACCCCACATGAGTGGGAACAATGCCATTGGACCAAATGGTCACTCGGCCAACTCATCTTTATTAAGCTATAAGAGGGTTAAAACAGATGCTCGCAATCGAGAAGTTCACATTGCTTTAAGAGAGAATTTGATCGAGCATATTTGAAGAAAATTTAGTAGACATAGTAGTTATATAATTTATTATAATTTATATATGTTTTCAAGTATGTATTCATTATGTAATTATTAATTCCATATATTTGTAATTCAAAATTTTTTTGAGTAATGTTGTATTTCAAATATTCTTGGTTTGGAATTATTTTTATGTTTTTAAATTTGGTCAAAATCATATTCGAATTTGATACAATAATTGTATTTAAAAAAAAGAAGTTGAGGTGAGGTAAAGGTGATATGGAATTAGTGTCCATAAAATGAAAGTACAGTTTTGAGAGAAAAAACTAAATTTAGAATCCCAAACTGACATAAACGAGAAAAAAAATTGAAGAGCTTTCGTTTGGGACTCATTGGTAGGGATGTATAAAACCTAGAAATTAATTTGGAATTATTTTTACGTTTTTAAATTTGGTCAAAATCATATCCGAATTTGATACAATAATTGTATTTAAAAAAAAAAGAAGTTGAACTCATGAACTGAGGTAAATGTGATATGGAATTAGTGTCCATAAACTGAAAGTACAGTGTTGAGAGAAAAAAACTGAAATTTAGAATCTCAAACTGACATAAACGAGAAAAAAAAATTGAAGAGCTTCCGTTTGAGACTCATTGGTGGGGATGTATAAAACCTAGAAATTAATTTTCCCACATCTGAAGGCTTGAACGCAATCGCCACTACGGCGCCGTCTTCGCCGACCACATCAGGAATGGGGAAGAGGTTGGGAGCTCGGTGGCGACGGTCTGGTTGTTCGCATAAACTCTTCGAGGCTCTCCGGCGGTTGCCGATCTCGTTGGTTTCGAAGATTGCAGGTTTAATTTTGAATCCGTCACCGCCGCATTGGTGTTGTTCTTGGTTTGAATTCCTGCAACCGGAGCTATTCTAAGAATGGGTTTTTTTTTGTAAGAGGATCCAAATTTGAAGTTTAGCATATTGCATTTTTCCACGAAATGTCCTTTTTGCCGACGGTGATGTCATTTTTTATCTCAGCATGAGGTACGCGGCTTCAAGGGTAATAATAATGACTAATTGTGCAAAATATGAACATTTATTTTTCTTTTTTGGCAATTAAGAACAGTTGCGGAAAACACATGACTACCAACCTTTTCGCTTTGGCTCAATTGCTATTTCTCGTATCCTCTTTTATGACACAGCTCAATCTTTGCTTTACTCCAAGGGGCAGATCATTTGGGCCCTCGTTCAACCAATTCCTATCCGATTTAGAATACTAAGGTGTAATACGAGTCTCTAAGTGATTAAAAAATCTTGACCAGATTAAATTATAATTATTCGTGATATCAACTGATAATAAGATATAATATCACCTGGACGACAGAGAATCACAAATTCACTACACAGACTTTAATCCTTCAGGAAAAATATTCTTATATATTTAATGATTTGTTCTTTTGTTATAAGAAAGAAATAGATAGATTCTGACAAATACAAGCCGTAAATTTTGGGATATGATGCCGCTTCCTCCATTTAGAAGTGGACCCCACGCGTCTTTCCCAAATCTTCTCATTAAAGTAGGCCGTGCACTACACGTACCACCTAAAGAGAGTGACTAAAAGACGTAATGTCATGCAATTCTAACGACCAATTATAAATTTCCTGATAAAAATGACAAACTATAGTAAGTTCAGTATTGACCATGTACGCTAAGAAATAAAGTTACACGACTAGGATCACCGTAGATCAAACTAACGAAAATAAATTTGTTCGTTGACATGACAAACTTGATAATATTAGTGGTCATAGTTAGCGAGAATAATTGTTAATTATATAAGACTTCTTTCATCTTGTAAATGAATTATATTTGTCACAATATAACGAATTTTAAACAGACATTTTATATTTTTATATTGTCTGAGAGAGACAAATAAACAAGAAAACAACAAATGATGGTTATTGTCTTGTCCCCACTCATTCCCTCTTCTTTAAGTACTCCTCCGCACTCCCACCCTTTCCTTGCCCACTCACTAACGATATCCCCTTCCGCAGCTTCACTACGCAGAAATTAGCGATAAGCACTTCCATTAAAAGTGCTTAATTGAGCTTAATTAGTGAAGTGGAGATATTAATTGTCCGAAATGGCGTTGCTAAGAAATGCCACTCTCGGCGTCCTTGTGACATTAGCAATAATGTCGATAACAATGTGGGTCGCCGATGCGAGACTTCCGGGCAACTACGCCGGCGGCAGCTGGCAGACCGCCCACGCCACCTTCTATGGCGGTTCTGACGCCTCCGGCACCATGGGTACCTCCTCCTTCAATACTAATCCATATTTAAGTCAACAACGCATTTCAAAATTTGAGAAATTTGTCGAATATTTAATATTGTTGTATTCATATACATTGTACCCATTAAATAAATATATCAATGTTTTACAACAATGTGAACCCAAGATTACTAATTAATCAAAATGGTTGTTGGTTATGTTAGGTGGGGCGTGTGGGTACGGGAACTTGTACAGCCAAGGGTACGGCGTGAACACGGCGGCGCTGAGCACGGCGCTGTTCAACAACGGGCTGAGCTGCGGGGCGTGCTTCGAGATCAAGTGTGCCAACGACCGGCAGTGGTGCCACTCCGGCAGCCCGTCGATACTCGTCACGGCCACCAACTTCTGCCCACCAAACTACGCCCTCCCCAACGACAATGGCGGGTGGTGCAACCCTCCCCGTTCCCACTTCGACCTCGCCATGCCCATGTTCCTCAAGATCGCCGAGTACCGCGCCGGCATTGTCCCGGTTGCCTACCGCCGGTATGATCTTTTTACTCAGAATCCATTTTCATTGTTTTTCTTACATTTTGGTCAAGTATTACGGATGAATAAATAATAGTCAATTTATTCAAATATAGTCGGACATAAAATTGACTTTCCAAAATTACCCATATTTTAGATTATATGGATGCTGCTAATTTCTCTCTGTCATATAGTGTAAATGGAATTGTGAGTGGATTTTAAGTGATAAAATACTTGACTTCACAAAAATTTTGGTTTGGTGAATATTAAAAATATAATTGAAAAAAATACCCCTGTAACAGAGTCCAGATGCCCTCGAGCTTGAAAAACATTACAATGTGGTTAAAAATCCAGGAGAATCCAATTTTTTTGACTTATTTTGATGAGTGCTCTTTATTCTTTAAGATAAAGTTGGAAGACTAAAGACATATTCCCTCAAAAATCGAAAAGACATATACTTTAATTACCACCTGTATTTTTCTTCTTAGTGGTCAACTCTTAACCCAAGGTTGGCCCAATAGGACAGACATAGACAAAAAATACCGGGCTTCTCGAAGACATTTTTTCCCCTTAAAACACAGTTGCCTTTTGTTTCCCCAAACCCTCGTTAATAAATGGATTTTAATTATAACAGATGTTGTTCGGGCATTTGTTTTAGTATATTAATCATGTTCGAGTTGATATTAATTTTTAAAGTAAAAATGATCATTCAATAAAATATTTATAACTTGTGCATTATTGAAAATCAACTTTGGAAATCTTTTTCTTGATATTAAACAATTATTTTCACATTTAATTTAAATAGTCGTTGACAATAACATATATTATTATCCATCCCAAGTTGGGTCATTTATTCAAATTTGTTAGAATCCCATCACAAGTTGGTCTCGAAAGGAAAAAGATTGATCCTTGATCACGGCCCTTGATTTATGCAGGGGGAGAAAAGACAAAACTGACCATATTATTTCGTGTTAATTATATGCAGGGTGCCATGCAGGAAGGCGGGAGGGATAAGGTTCACAATAAACGGGTTCCGATATTTCAACCTGGTCTTGATCACCAACGTTGCAGGTGCAGGAGATATCGTGAAGGTGAGCATCAAGGGGACCAAGACCGGTTGGATGAGCATGAGTCGTAACTGGGGCCAGAATTGGCAATCCAATGCCGTTCTAGTTGGACAATCACTCTCCTTCCACGTCACATCCAGTGATCGTAGATCTTCCACCTCTTGGAACATTGCTCCTTCTCACTGGCAATTTGGTCAAACTTTCACCGGAAAAAATTTCAGAGTCTAATCACCAAAAATGAATTTGCTTACATGGAATCTTCAACTCTTTTGCTGACCACCAAATTCCAAGTTTACCCTTTTTAACCGAACGTGTGGTAATCTTATTATCCGTGAATGTAGCGGCGGATTATCAAAAATATTTTTGATGTGAAAGTGGGGTGTGATATATTTTTTTTTTTGTTATTGTTGTGGATTTGGGTGGGTGGATTTGGGTTGTGTGTGTGAGAAGAGATGAAGTTGCAGGAGGTGGATGAGGCTATTTCGCAAAAGAATGTTAGCCCGCAGCCTAATATAGTAGGGATTCAGTTGTAATTTTGAGTATACATTTCGGGAAGCTTCATGTATGTGTACCACTAAGTTATATGATCCAATGCCAAGACATTTGGTTTTGCTAATTAATAGATTTTTCATCTGCAAGATTTGAAAATTGTAATGTCCTTATGATATATCTAACTGTTTTTCATACTAACACCAAAAAAATTTCATTATAAAATTTTTGTAGGTCAAACAAGTTTGACCTTAGAATTTTGTTACGGTGTTTAAAAACAATGTACACCATGTGAATATGAATATATTTTTTCATCACTTAATACCGTTTTAACATTCTAAGAAAAGACTTTATTAACGTATCCTCGAGGAGTATTATAGAAACCTAGACTTATTTGAGTGAATTCTAGTTCCTGAATACACTTGATCAATTTTTATTAGTTTTTTTTTTTGTTATTTTTACCGATGGCCCTTTATGTGTTTAATGTAAAGTTATATTTAAAAAAAAAAATCTATTGCATAAGGAATATTGTCCTTATCCTATTAACTGGACCATGGACAACAATTTTTTTCAGAAAATGACACGTACAACAGAGATTAAGATGCTCCTTAGGCGATATTTTTTGTTCTTTTTAGTTGGAGTTTTTGGTACCACGCCACAACATCTTAATTGCTTGAAAGAGATACATTACATATATTGCGAAAATGCCAGTACATATAACGTGCTCAATTTTAAAAAAATTTGGGCCAACGAAATAAATTGGAATTTTTCCTTCATTATTAATACGGCAATTAAATCATGGATTACGTATAAAGACAATGAGAGCTTTTCTTAACAGTGTCTGATTTTATTTTAAATCATTGGGTCTCTTACTAAAGAACAGAAAAAATTGGAAATTTAATATCCAGCATAAGAGTTTTAATATATTTTAATTAAGTGTCAAACCTCAAAATTACAAGGTATTTCTTTAGTTTTTAAAGGTAGCCCTCTTCCCAAGTCCTTTTCCAAAAAGACTTTTGAAAAAACAAAACTCATTATATATTATTCCAGCTGAATTTTAGGAAATTTCTGCGAAACACACGCAAGTGTCTCGTAGCCGTTCTTTTAGCTCCACCAACGATCAACTTTTTTGGCGTAGAACCCAACAACGACGATGCACATATTTATTGTCACAGCTACTTGATACTTGGATATCTAATTCAATTTATTTATAAATCACATATAACTTTACAAATGATAATAGTTTCTATAAAATCTTGACATGGTTGCATTTCTCAAGTTCAAAGTCCAAAAAATACTAGAACATAGATATAGTGCTTTTCCACCTCGGTTGGTTGATTCAAGGGAAGACGATCCAAGAATGTGGCAAATTACCTAAAATTGTTGTGATGTTTGACTCCTTTCCTTTGATTATTCTTCCAATTTAATAAGTTCCAAATATAAAGTTCAAAAATCAAGGGAACTCTTCTTCTTCCTTCTTGCCAACCCTAGCTCTCTTAAAGTCAATAAGCTTATTTTTGGGTACTTATTAAAGGTAAAATCTGTACTATTCCAAAATAGGAGGTTACATCATGTATACTAAAAGTTGTACTATCTGCCTAGAGTTGATGCCTAAAATCATTCGTCTAGAATTTTGTACTTGCACTTTGATCAATGGAATTTGGTCGAAGATTTTTTTATAATAAGGGTTAAACATTTTCGAGACCTATAAACATACAAATCGCTTCTCATTGATCAAAATGGCGAGAATTGAGTAAAAAATAAATAGAAAGAGTGATTAGTTGGACAACGATAACCTGAACAATGACAATCTATACCCAACTCAACCGAGAAGGACAAAGGACAAGCAAGATTTATTCTTTTGTTTACTTCTCTAAGATACCCAGGCCACCATAACATCTATGATCTATCAGTATCAAACGATTTAGAATCGAACTACAATTTTAATTTTTTAAACTTTTTTTCTACTCACACCACCCGCAATAATTATCTAACTCGCCAATCGGGTCACATCAAAAAGGAAGGCCCAATCAAAGCTGCACATGGAGGTGGGGCTGGGCTTGTTAATGCTCCTCTCTCACTACGTCGTTGAGGATCTAAAACATCTTAGGATTCCTACAATGGGAGGGCGTGAACCAAAAGCGAGGTAAGGAGACATTGGATACCCTCCCCAGCTCCCAACCAAACTAGATATTTTTCTGCTATTTAAAGTCAAAGTATTATCAAGTTTTATCATTGGATACAAAATTTTCAATAGAGATTATACAAATTATAAAACGAACCCAATATTTCAATCCAAATTCTTTATTATTTCGACTAACTCCTTTTTATAACCAAATTAGATTTTACTATGGTAATTGGTTTTCTTTTTGTGGCCTATGGGCTTTTTCTTTGAGTGATCACTTGCATTTGAGTGGATCGAGAATTAAATGGAGAGAGATGTCATGTAAAGGAGGTTTTTATCATGCTTTTCCTACGCTACAAAATTCGCATTACTAATTTTCATGTTCGATTCAAGAATAATGTCACAAACATACATTTATCTGATGTAAAATTTTAGAAGCATGGGTATGTTAAGAGAAATTAATTATAGGCAGTAGCCTTTATCATCTCTTGATTCATATGAGAGTCATACGCGATGAACTGCAAAATAATTACATTTACAAGCCCCAATTGAAGATCTCCTTATGTTTGGCTTTGGGACTACTCAACACCACATGCATCCTTATTGCTTGTGTAAGAATATTTTTCAGATCATTCAATCATGTGTCCTATGTCATGCACAATCTTTTTTTTATAAGTAAAATTTTACGACCATTAAAAAAATATCAAAATTATTTACACCAAAAATGTATCATAAATACGATACCAAATATGTTAGATACCCGGATACTCATAATAAACATAATTTTGGTACACGTCCCAAAATGTTCCAAAATTGCAAATCCAATGCGGCCCCAAACAACAAACGCGAGAAATAATCCTGCAAAAGACTTTAAGGAGGATCATGACGTTTACATTGATCTTTACTTCACAAATCCTTGAAATATTGGAGATTGGGTATGTCTTCCATCCATATGTATCCCAATTACAAGGCCACAGTTTTAATTTTCTAGGCATGCTCCTCATCACGAGTCTCATAATTGGCACCCGAAGACAAGTTGTTTGAATTCATACTTAATCTTGCTAGAGTCTATATCTTCACTCTACACTCGCGAATAAATTTAAGGCTGCTGCCTTGCTCGTGAGATTCCTTAAGAAAGAGCTTGATCCGAACAGAGTTTAAAGGACAACTTTTTTTTTATCAGGCTTGGCGTTTGGAGCATTCTCAAGCATCCCAATGGTTTGATAATTTATATCAATACATAAGCTGAGAATTTTCAGATCAAGTACAACAAGGAATCGTAATTGTACTCATCTTTATGATCTGTCTATCTGAAAACAACTGAGGTATCATGATCAGAAAACTGCAAACTAGCACCATGTTGCTCATCAATGTGCCACGAACCTGCACCAACAACATCAAGGCTCTCTACCTCCACACAAGTGACTGCAATTCTGTTACATCCATTTTATTTTCTCCAAGCTGGCTATCAAAAATAGCAGTTGAAGAGGACGACAAAAATATCTCATCTTCTGAACACGCATCAAATTTTCACGCATCGACTAAAGTAGCTTGTTTTTTTACAACAAGTCCTGTACACCAGAAACAACAACAGAAGACATAGAAACATCCAAATTTTTTTTGCCATAGTCGTTGTAACAAGGGAACGAAGCAAATCATTAACAGTAGCATAAGAAGAAACCTCTTCTTCCTCAAACATCAACCAAGATCGGCCATATTGCATCTACATACCCAATAGCCCACTCCAAGTCGGGGCAATCTTCAAACTCGCAGGAGGACATTGAGCAACGTTGCTTAGAAATCCATGAATAATTGCGTACAAAGTTGATACCTAGTTTAAGTTTCCTTCGGTTTGTTGATTACATGTACCCAAATATTTATCATGCCGATTGGCGATTAATATAAGTTCGACACAAATAATGTTGCTGAGGTCAGCAGCTTCCATAATGGGCTGTGTATCGCCTGCTTTTGGCCGGGGAACTGGGGTGCGCCATTCCTGTGTTATGGGCTAGAAATCTATTGTGGTGGACATGCGGGCTCATTTACCTCGACGTGATCTGAACGTGCAAGGGTATTTTTCAAAAATTCGTTTTTACTTTTATAAGGTCTTGCGGCTTTTTTTTTTAAGTTGTGTTTGATTTATAACTGATGAATGGAGGCGGGCTAATGTATTCAAAATTACCATGGACAAAGCATTTTTTAAAACCCATATGGTTTGAGGCTTTATAGCCCTCTCTTACTTATTGCTCGACTAAACCGGTATAATTTCTTATAATTCAGGAAATTAATCAATAATATTGTCAATTGTCAAAATTTTAAACAAAAATTTTAAAGATCATTCAGCCATATTTTTTCTGCAATAATTTCCGAAAGGTGTAAGCCACATATAACCATAACCATGTCATTGATAAAAAGATTTGAATTTGTTTGAAAACGTTTAGAATTCAAGTTTAGCAGATACAAGAAATAGCACCACAAGAACTAATTCTATTTAATTGAGGCCCTAAAAAAGATTAAAGAGAACTAACCCAAGTCCTTTGGTGCCACCTGTAACAAGACCAAACATTCCCTGGAGAGACCACCTATTGTTGCTGCCGCGGCTTTGCTGATTCATTCTCAAGGACGATTTCAATATACTTCAATTGTAGAGATCCACTTACTAGCTATTTAGGAATTAGGAGCCAATCCTTCAATAGAAACTTTTTTTTGTCTCTCGGAAAAGATATAAAAAATTTCAGTTTAATACTATGCGTTATGCCGTATGCGTGGTTGATATTTCCATATTTTATGATTTAAAATTTAAAAATTAGATATAAATATTTCAATTTCTTCTGGCCAATCATTCATCTGATACTTTTGGAAAGTTTGATCTTTTTTAGTCTGTGTGCACAGTGACATGTAACGAATTTTACTTTAGAAAATTAGTTTATTCACGTGATACATTTTGGGGTGTGGCAAATGCCAAATTCACCGGTATTAATATGTTCTAACATTAAAATACTTGAATTTACTTAGGAAAATTTTAACTTTAAACTTACCAATAAAAATATATTATTAAAATAGTTGCTGCTAAAATAGACTTTGAGTGAACCCAAGATCCAAAGAAAACGTACCAAATGGGAATTTAGTCACATTTAATAAGTAGGGGTGTGTTTTTTCACATATTAATAGCAAAAATCAAATAAATCGAGTCTTTTGGAGGACATCATTAACGAGTATGGATGAAGCTTTGAAACACATTTTACTAATCGAGATCTTGCTCTAATATGATTTGTAATGTTTTGTGATCAGATAGATTATCTTCATAGACAAGATTTTTCTAGCGTGTTTTATCATTATTCCACGAGATCATTCATTTTGAGTTTTTTCCAATTTAAATATGCTTAACTTTGAAATTTTTTCAAGATAAATATATTTATTGTGCACCTTGTTAAGATGTTACTAACATTAGGATCCGACATTACTCGTATAAATTCCATGGCTTGAGCATTATTTAATTAGGTTTTTTTTTTCTGGATGAGATTTCTAATTCAACGAGAAAATTCAACGAGAAAATTGGAGGGGGGAAATAGTAAATTTGTTTGTTATGAAACACAAGTGTGTATAATTTTTTAAGTCAGAACTACAGTTGGCGCAAATAAGAAAATCGAAAAGTAATGTGGTGTTCATGTGGAATGCACTATTACACATGATAAAAAAATTGGGAAAAGTACACTTAACCTACCTGTGGTATCACATTTTTTACGTTCAGGACGTGCGGTTTAAAATTTGTAATTTAATCCTTGTAGTTTAAAATTTTTGACAGCATACGGTCCTTACCCGAATGACTGAGTTTTCTCACACGCGTGATACGCCACCTCATCGCTGACTGGATAGATGGCAAATATCAATTTAAACATTAATAGTTGACATTTATTTTTCATAGAAATCAATAATTTCCCTTTAATCTTTACATTTATTTTTTCTTACCACTCCTCCATCTTCGAATCCCCCGACTTCACTGGCTTTTCCCCTTTTCGGGTCGGAGTCCCAAGGTCCAACAAAAAAACCGCTACCGTGAAGAAACTCAAACTCACTATACCATCCAACTATTCACCCAGATCTGATGCGGGGGCTTCCCTACCAAAGCCACCATTCACGGTCAGGACCGAATCCCCTGACCTAGGCAGGTTCGGGTCAAATGAGACCCAGTTGGAGGTAGCGGCGGGGGACTCCGAGATGGTGGGGAGCAAGTTGGTATTGGGAGGAGAGGACGAAGCAATGTCATTTCGGAGCTCGGCCATCTCCAAGTTGATGTCGATGAAAAAGTTGTCGGACTCCCGCTGCTTGTGGAGGAATTGCCCGATCAGCTTCAAAGGTGGGTCCCACTCATCTTCTTCCTTAAAAATGGCACCGTTTCCGAAGTCGAACATGTAACTTCTGCTCCCGTTGTGGTCGTTCTTGCCCCCTGGAAGTCGTAGCTTGACTCCCTCCATATCTTGGTGTCGTTGGGGCCTACATGATTGTCGGTTTGGGTTGTTTCCGGGGAGAGGTGCGTGAGTTTGGGGTTTTGTGTGTTGGGCTGTTTCAGGAAGATGATGATCGATGATTGATGTTCACCAGCTGGGTTTGGGGGTTGAGAGGAGAGGAAGAGGGAGAGGAGAGAGAGGAGGAGTGGGAAGAAAAAATAAATATAAAGATTAAAGGAAAATTATTGATTTCTATGAAAAATAAATGTTAACTATTAGTGATTAAATTGATATTTGCCATCTGCCCAATCAGCGATGAGGTAGCGTGCCACGCGTGCGAGAAAACCCAGTCATTCGGGTAAGGATCGTATGCTGTCAAAAAATTTAAACTACATGGACTAAATTACAAATTTTAAACCACACGTCCTGAACGCGAAAAACGTGATACCACAGATAGGTTAACTGTAATATTCCCAAAAAAATTTCTTCGCTCATATTTGTGCATCTGGAAAAGTTAGAATAAAGCGAAACTTTGATTAATACAAATCACATAATCTTAAAATATAAAAAGGAGAAAGACACCAAGTGGTAGCCTTGCCCATTATAAGCTCGGCTAGACGAGGGAATGGAAACAACATTGAACATCTTATTGAATACTCAAACAAAATAAAAACCTTTGAAATGGAAGTCATGGGAATGGGCATCATGGGGGAGTGAAGCAATTAATGGTTGCCCCTCCATGGACGCACATAGTTTGACCCGTTATATAAGATGCTGCTGGCAAACAGAAAAAAGCTACCAAAGCGGACACTTCCGTTGTTTCTCGTGGGCGTCCCACGGGAGTTCTCAATTTAAGAGCTTCGTTGAATTTTTCGTCATCAAAAAGCTGCAACCAACATGACCTTAATTGCAGTTCTAAGAAAATCTAATCATAATCCAAATAGAAATTACAAAATGATAAAGTTTAGCATCTATCTTACAGATTCAGTTAGCGGAGTTTTGAAAAACCATGGCGCCACACAGTTGGATCTTATGCCGTCCTTGGCCCACTCACAAGCCAAACTCTTGGTTAATTGCACCATTGCAGCTGCAACAATAGTTATGTTCTTATAAAGAAAGAATAGAAATCGTACAATTAAATGTTGTTCATAATAGTTGATAAAATAGTTGATAAACCATCCATATATTTTTTCATATCATTTGGTATCTAATTCTTTAAGTTCTTTTTTTAAAGTGGATTACATTTTAATAATAAATATTTAAAAGGAAGAGAAACGTACAAGCCTAGTCCCTCGTACACAAAGAGTCTAAGTACGATAAGAGGTTTTGATGGCCTAAATCTAAAATGCAAATAGACCATTATAATTATTCGTGAATCTAAATCAATATAGTATTAATAAGATGCAAAACAATATCTGATTCATTAAGTTTTTAAAAAATTGTACTGAGCAAATTAACTAAAATAATACTCTTATGGTGGTAAATTATCCATAATGTGTATACTCAATATGAGGTGATTAATTGCCTTTAGTT
Organism: Hypericum perforatum; assembly: GCA_012979155.1. Lineage (NCBI taxonomy): Eukaryota > Viridiplantae > Streptophyta > Magnoliopsida > Malpighiales > Hypericaceae > Hypericum > Hypericum perforatum. Next base: position 119,003 of record SOPF01028044.1, on the reverse strand, counting down.
GCCGGATAAACCGCCCCAATGCCCAACGAAACTACTCCCGAAGCTGAAGACGTGAAAACGATACTTCCAGATCCTGAATATTTTAGAAGTGGATGTGCGAGCTGGCTTAAATGAAAAGCTGACTCGAGGTTGTACTCATTAGGACGGAGTAGTCTTCTTCCGTATATTCAATAGATGGCTTTAGAATGAACCTTCCAGCATTGTTCACCTATATACGTATAATGCAATTTCATCTTTGTTCCCACTTTTAATAATATCAAAACGGATTTTGATCATTATCCTTCAATTAGAATTTTGAAAAGAGACTGAATCAGAAGGAACTAAACTTACAAGGATGTTGATTTTCCATGGAAGGCAGAAGAGACTGCTTCCATTAGCTTCTTACGTTGAGCTCGGTCCGACACGTCGCAGGTTGAACCAGTTACTTGGAAACCTTTGTCTTTCCATAGACTCAGACAGTCGTTAAATTCAGCTTCGTTTCTTGAGCAAGTGTATATCCTTGCGCCAAGCTCAGCCAATTCTTCCACTATTGCGTGCCTTTAATATGTTTTTTGACAAGTAAAAAGTTAACTAAAAAAGTATCAAAATATAATTACAAGATAATTACACCAATTGTATATTGAGGACGCCACCTAATTACATAACTGGATAAGCACACATAACTAATTTTCAAATAATATAAAAACAAAAAAAACCTTAAAATCCAATTCTAAAATGTCAACCAAGACACAAATTTGCTTAAACAAAAATATCTATTATCGCCAAAGAAACATTTGTTCCAACGATACCTAACGTGACAACGAATTGAATGAAGTGCATGGTTTGATATAGTATTTAGTGTAAAAATATTTTTTGTCATGTCACGAACATGTATTAAACTACCGCAAACTCAGATCCGGTGCAAGCAATTTGATAGTCGAAATTATAGCCGACCTAAGTAAGGTCTAACTAATGTGTTTATGAATATGGTCTGACTAATAAGTTTATGGTTAGGGTTTGAGTATAGATTTATATCTATCTTATCCAAATTCAGATCCTATCAAAATTCTTTATCCATAACATGTAAACTCTACACCCTAAGATCTTAGGGCCCATGAAATAGAGTAAGGGTCTTTCCCAATCTTGGACAACATATAATTTTTTTTGTCATCTCTAATTAAATACCCTCTCCCCAACTCCCAACCAAATTTGATATTTTTTTCTTTTTGTGGCCTATAGGCTTTTTTTCAAGGTTTTAAAAAATGCGGTTTGACCGATGGTCCGACCAGTTGGATCGTGAATCAGATATAAGTCCGGGTCATTTTTGGGTTGAAAAACGGTATCCAGTCCGACCGAACAATTCGCTCGGACTGGACGGTTCAAACGGGAATTTGGTAATTTTTATTTTTTTTAATTATTATTAATGTATATTTACCTATATATATATTTCAAAAAATTAATTAAAATAGGAAAAAAACATTCCTGATCCGATCGGTGGTTCGGCCAGTCGGACTGGCTGACTCAGAGGTCGGACCCAATTTCAGTTCGACCTCCGGGTCGTTTTTAAAAACCCTGCTTTTTTGGGTGACCACCTGCATTTGAGTAAATCGAGAGTCAGATGGAGAGAGTTATAATAAATGAGGTTTTGATGATGTTAGTCTTATGCTACAAAATTCACAATATTAATTTTCATATTCGATCCAAAAAACATATATTTTTTATGCAAAAGTTTACAAAAATGGGTAAAAAATGGGTACGTTAAGAGATTAATTATAGGCAGTAGCTTTTATTATCTTTTGATTCAGATGAGATTCATACCCCGAACATAAAGAACTGCAAAATAAATACATTTACAATCCCCAATTGAAGATCTCCTTATGTTTGGCTTTGGGACTACTCAACACCACATGCATCTTTATTGCTCGTGTAAGAATATTCTTCATATCATGCAATCAGTGAGTACTATGTCACACTCAATCAAAGTGATAATAGACAGTGATCGACTTTGTCTTAGTCTTTGCCAGTGGATATATAGCCACAAATTATTGACATTGGTAGAGAATAGGAAAGCAGACGTGGAATTAAGCAACGTTCATTAGAAATCCATGAATAATTGCGTACAAAGTTGATACCTAGTTCAAGTTTCCTTCGGTTTGTTGATTTTTTAAATCAACAGATACCCAGATACCTATCATGTTGATTAATATAAGTTGGAGCAAAATAAATCGGATTATTGTGTCGGGGTCAGCAGCTCCATAATGGGCTGTGGATCGCCTGCTTTGGGCCGGGGAACTGGAGTGGACTATGCCTGTATTATGGGCTAGAAATCTACTATATGGACAAGGAGAGGACAACGAAGTGGAGATGTGGGTCGGGGGAGAGGTAGGTGGTCGGAGTCAGCGAGGGGATGGCGGCGGGAGGAGGTCGGAGTCGAGAGGGGGAATTTGATTTTTTTTAATTTTTGGGGGGTATGTTTTTTTGGGGGGTATTTTGGTCAATTCAATGTTAAAAAACGGGAAAAAAAATTGATGATGTCAGCGAAGGTTAAGTCAGGGACCTAATATCAATATTTCGTTAAAACACAGGGACCTTACATCTTATTCAAATTCTACAGGGACCTTATCACAAATTCACCCATAAGACAGGGACCTGAGGATAATTTACCCTTATTTAGGTGATTTTAAGTTGTACCAAAATGTTGACTTTATTTTAATTTTTTGAAAATCTCGGAATAAAATCTCAAATATACACCTCGCCATTTTCAATAGCCGTAAGGGCAGGATTCAACGAAACCAGAGCACATTAATATATTTCTTCGGGAGTATTTGACGTTCAACTTATTAACTAAAATACATATGTTCAAAAAACGAGCATGGTTTTAATAAAGCTGTCTGACTGGTGGTTTGATTAGTCGGACCACGACTTGGGACAAAGTTCATACTAAGTTTGGTCATAAAAATGCCAACCTTACTAACTAAAAAAAATCTATTTGGACCATGCGGTCCGACCAAATTTCTGACCCAAATTTTTCTTGTTGATTAGGTTGAAGGGCAAAATGAAATCAAATTTCCAAAATCATCAAACTTCCCCAAATTTTTGCCCCAAATCAAAATGCCATTTTGAGGAGAAGGCCGCCAACTTGAGGAGGAGGAAGAGAGGAGGTCATCGTCTGTAGACGGAGCAGTCTTTGGACCGCAAGTTACAAAAAAAGGTATTCCTCAGATGTGCTTCATCTTGTACTTCCTCTCCTCCAGCTTCCTCCATGCTTTCTCCACTGCCTCCAGCCTTTCCCTTACCGCAATCGTGTCTTGATCACTCTTCACCACAAATACCGGCTTCACCATCATCTTCTCCATCGTCTCCTCCTTGGAATCCATCTCGTATTCAGACTCTTCCTCCTTATCTTCCTCCTCCTCCTCCTCATTAAGCACCTACAACTCCTCCACCTCTATCAAAAACTGAAAATGGCCACAACAGGTACACCAACGATGATAAGGTTTTTGAGGCAACCTTGGATAAGCTTCTGATTGGTGCTAGTACAAGCACTACCGAGGATGAGGATGAGGATGAGGACGATGACATAAATGAGTCTGCAAGTCGAGGAGGAGCAGGGATGGTAAGGTTATGGAAAAGAATGGGGTGAAGTTTGTAGGTTATAGAGATGCAATCATTAAGGATGTACGCATAAATGTGGTGGCACTAAAGTGGTTGTTATTAGTGAGGTGGAGAAGGAGAAAGAGGTAGTGTTAGTAGTGGTTAAGAATAGGGAGGGTTTGTCTCTAGAGAATAGTTTTGAGAAAATTAGCGAGGAGGATGCAGGTGAAGCGTTGGAAGTTGATGGCATTACTGATGGTGATGGTTTGGTTGAGATATTGAAGAGTGAAGACTGAGAGAGAAAGTATCTTGAAAGATTGAGTAGAAGAGTCCTAAACTATCTAATAAAGAAGCTTTGAATCGACTAATAGTCTAACCAGTCAAACCAATTAAACTAGAGGTTGGACTAAAATTTGGATCAGTCTCTCGGTCGTCTTTTGAAACTATGAAACGTTTTTGAAACTATGAAACGAAATAGGCTCATACAAACAAACTTGCATGTAAATAGAAAGTATAACATGAGAAGTAAAATACAAACAAACTTGCATGTAAATAGAAAGTATAACATGAGAAGTAAAATAATATAATTTTTGGGTATCATATTAAAACTTATTTTAGAACTATCATATTTGAGTTTTTTTAATAAAAATTTGGGAAAAGAATCTTTAAGTACCCTGTGGTTTGCAAAAAAATCACTTTAGTACCTTGTGGTAAAGAAGCCTTAATTCGAGTCATACCTCACCAATTTTCCATCACTTTGGTCCCAAAATTACGATATTGCCCCTCCCTGAATCAGAACCTAACCAAACCCAATTCAACGAGACCGAACTCATATTCAATTTAACCCAATAGAGCATAGAAAATAAAATATGACTCGGATTGAGCTGAAATTTTACAAGAAGAATTCTAAAAATAAGTAGGACATACGGAAAAATTTTCAAAAATTTTAGAGGCCCGAAAGTAATTTTTTTTTCAAAGTGCTGAAACTTCGTAAAATCATATAAAATAGAAAATATATCCAAATAAGTTGAAACTTGTCCCATTGGGAAGAATCCTAAAAATACATATGATTTAAGAAATAAATTTTAGGAATTTTAGAGGCACAAAAGTATTTCTTTTATTTTTCGAAGTGTTAAAACTTCGTAAAATTGTATAAAATAGAAAATACATCCAACTGAGTTGAAACTTATCCCATGAAACCTTAAGAACCTCCAATAAATGTAGGAACTAAAATGCATCCCTAGGACAAGTTTTAACTTAATTGGATATATTTTCTATTTTATGTGATTTTACAAAATTTTAGCATTTTGAAAAATAAAACAAAATACTTCCAGGCCTCTAAAATTCTTGAAATGTTTTCTGTAATTCGTGTGTATTTTTAGGATGCTTCTTGTAAAATTTCAGATCAATCCGAGTCATATTTTATTTTCTACGCCCCATTGGGTTAAATTAAATATAGGTCCACTCCGGTTGAATTGGGTTTGGTTAGGTTCTGATTTAGGGAGGGGCAGTATCGTAATTTGGGACCAAAGTGATGGAAGATTGGTGAGGTATGACTCGAATTAAGGGTTCTTTACCACAGGGTACTAAAGTGATTTTTTTGCAAACCACAGGGTACTTAAAGATTCTTTTCCCTAAAATTTAGATCTCAATATGAATAACAAGACAAATTTAACCTTTTAAAAATAAAATGGGAATCCATTAAAATTTTAATTGGGCAAATTTTTATTTAGTCCATAGACTTAACATAATTCTCCTATTAGGTCCCTCCTTTCTCATTAATGAGTAATCCATACCTGTTTTATGAGAAAATATTTGTTTGGGATTCCTACCGAGCAAATCAGCCTCTTTTTTTCATTTTTTTGACATGTGAAATGATTTTTTTTATCCTTCACA